>JAUMHI010000061.1:6065804-6088620 GCA_032359435.1 Enteromius unitaeniatus
GGCGGCGCAACTATAACGACATGTGAATAATCCCGCCCACTCTAAAGCGGTACTAAACTGCAGTGGAAGCGCAAACCAAGCTGAACTGTTTAAAGTCAAAGCATGCTCAACCATAGCAAAACAGTGCAGACATTTCATTTCAAGCAGTACAACTCTGATACAGCCATAGAAATCAAGGAGCACTGATTTATACGATTCAGTTATATGTGGTGCTATCCAGCCATGGTTAGTGTTATTTTTTCAGTCACTGAATTTGTGTGTTCTTCACGCGGGTTTAATTCTACACCGACTGAGGTGAAATGTCTCAAGGCCAGTGTCCATTCTCGTGACTGCCAAATACACCGGAGCAGCGCTTGGCTTGCATCCAGTCAAACTGATAACTTCATAACAACCTCTTGTTTTAATGAATGCCCTCTTTCTTGTATACATGCAGAGCAAGAGCTCACAGCTTGTGTTCCCTGACAGCCGGCCTCAAAAGTATACCCTGACCTGGAGCAACTGGCTCCAATGTCCTAATCACAAGACTCTACATGTGTTGTTATTATTCCAGGCAATGGAATCTAAATGCGTCAGACAAGTGTGTGTATTGTGCTTTGTATGGGAAGGAAATGAGAGAAGTTGACCACACCGATCATGGAGGACTTTTAGGAAAGGATGTGAAAATATACCAATTTTGGTTCTCTTTCATCGGTTCATCATTGCTAATGAACTCTGCTTTAAAAAAAAACATTTAGAAACAAGACTGTGCAATGAAACCATTGTGTACTTTTCGTTTCACTGCAAAAACATTCTAACAACACCTGGTAATGTGCTGTATTTATTTCTCTTAGCCTTAATTCCTGCAGACATCATGGTTTGGCTTAAGCCAATGGCTATTTACCTTTCTTGTGCTGAATAACCCTCTTAGCAAAATGCTAAAGAGGATGCATCCTTTTTCAGTGACGAGAGTGCTGACAGAACATTCAGGATTTTTCATTTGTTTAACTGTATTCGAGAGTTTTAACGTAGCCTGAAAATACTATCTATTTGTTTCTGTTATGTTCTAATGATTCATAGTTTTGACAGTGGCCTGGTAACCACAGTGTCTGCAGAATGCCAGTGAATTTCTAATGACTCTGCGTGAGAGAAGATTTCAGAGCAGATCAAGGCCTGCTAGCAGACACGATCTGTACACAATGCCATCGGGATGCACTAACCAAACGGACACTTTATTCAGATTGTTGCTTAAACAGTAGGAAGTCTGTCGTTTTTTTGTTAACAGAGCTATGCGAGTGCTGTAAAAAAAATGTGAATGATATCTTAGACTATCTACATTTCTCATTATTAAATTATTAGATAAATACTAAGTGTTTATTGTTGTTGTTGTTTTGTTTAAATAAAATAAAAAGATGGGCTTTAGTATCATTCACAAGTTTCCACAAATCAGGTTCAGATTTGAATTGGAAGAGAAAACAAAAGTCAGTTTCTTCCTTGAAAATGCAAATCTCAATGAAAATGAAAAATCTCAAATCGCGCTATTCTGGTAGATAAGTTATTCTTTGGCTTTGTCAATGTTTTTTTTTTTAATTTTTGGTTTATTATGTCATGTCCCAGAGAACCATATGATTCTTTTCCTACTCTTAATTTGGTCCTGACCCAACCCAGTCTCACCGCAATTTTTACAAATTTTACGAGGTGGATAATTCCTACAAATTCATACGCCCTGGCTTGTACGAGTTCATACGATTTGTGTATTTTATGAGTTGCCAATTCGTATTAATTTGTATAAATGACCTACAGTACGCCTTACCCCGTTCCTAAACCTACCCATCACTGGGGTTTAGACAAATCATACAAAATTGTAAGAGTGAGGTCGTACAAATTTGTTTTTGAATTTGCCACCTTGTACAAATATGTACAAATTTGACTGTGTTGCCTGACCTCAGGAATAAATTAAATGTTATTAAAATTTAAGGAGACTTCATTCAAAAGCATTAATTTATATATATATATATATATATATATATATATATATACATATATGTTTTGTTTATATAATATTATTTGATATGAAGTGTTACTTTTAAGTGTTACTTTTACTCAGTTACTTTATACAGTTGTTCACTTAGATTTAGAAATCTATTTATCAAAATGTATTTAAAAATATCATTGAAATTCTTATATTAAAAATAAGTATGGTTTGCCCTTGTTGAAGACAAGTCATTCAGTTTGTTGTGGTTGTTATTTTCTTTTCCATTTTCCCTGTCTTGTTAGCTTAAAGTAACTGCTACGACTTTGTTCACCTAAAGGCTGTTGATGTTCCCAGACTTGTGTATCTTTTTATTTCCTTCTGCATGCAGATCAAAGAGAATTGGACTTACAGGCTCATTTGTGTGAGTGTACATTACCTGTTTATAAATTGAGAGTGCCTAACCCCTATGTCATAATTTATGATACCGTCTGTAAAGTCTAGCTAATGGCCTTTCTCTCTGAAAAGTGCAGGGCTTAAAGGTTCGCCCGTATATCATGTCACAGGGACTCTGACATGTCCACTTATTCCATCAAGTCAAGAAGAGACACTGCCAAAAATCCCCCAAAATGTCATTAGCAAGATTACTTTCCTTTTGTTACATAAAACGCTTCCTTTTCTCCAGGCCTTAGCTCATCTGTGTATCTAATGACTTAACGTCCAACGAGGGAAACATTTGACAAATGTTGTAAGCGGACTTTTTAACACATGCAGCTAAGTCTATGGATTATTTTCTGGCCGTGTCTCTCAACATGGTTGGCAATGACATGGGTATTAAAATCCTGATGGAGAATATGATTTTTTTATGCTGCACAGCATGAGCAAAAACAACGAATAAAAATAAACCCAGCGTCAGGCATTGGTCTTCAGCCTAAAGGCGGTGGCAAGCATTTGGCAATGAAACCTTAACGTGCGCCAGCCTCAACTCTGATTTATCGCCAGTCTCCTCCAGCACAGAGAGTTCTGCCCAGATAATAATCACTACAGTGCTCAGATATGCCGACGGTACAGACTCAGCTGTGACTCTTACCGTTTCACAATACATGCTGAATTTAAGCAATGAAGAAGCGCTTACAATAGAAGTCAATGGGGCCGACTTTTAAAGGTTTTACAAATCAGGAATGTAAATCTTATTATTATATAAAGCACTTACATAAATTTTTTTACAAACAAACCTGTATTTACCATTGTTTTGGGATTTAGATAAAAATAATGTACATTTGGATATAACTTTACACAGAAAAGGTTAGTAAGTAAAGATGTAAAAATGTAACTATATTTCACCTAAACATTTAATTTATGCTTTTATTCATATAAATATTGATCAATTCATAATCAAAGAGAGCATAGAATACAGTAAACACAGAAGCTCACACAAGTTATAAATTAATTTAAAAGGAAATATATTGTTTTATAAAATAACTTAATTAACTGTAAGTAGTCAGGGACAGAGTGCAAGCTTTTTCTAACATAATCTTGTTTTTTTTTTACTAATTTACAGAAAAAAAAAAAAAAAGATTTTAGAAATGTATATTGTTGAATTTACATTAAATTATAGGTTTTCTTGTTTGTTTGGGGTTTCTTGTTAAATGTAAATTGTTCTTTTTGGCCATAAATGTTTATATTTCCCTGTATTTTTTACTAAATTATTCTGGCAACCAAAGCTGCCAATTTAGTTTTTTACTAAATAAATACTACAGACTGTATGAATGTATCGAATGAATCAAGACGTGTAGTATTGTTAAACCCATTTTAATTATTTATTTGTATTTATTTCTTCCTCTCTAAATTCATAGTTTTGTGTCGTATTTTGATGTTTGTAAATTGCCCCCATTAACTTTCATTTTAAGTTTCTCAATGTAAATATAGATTTTTGTTTTTTAGCCTCAAATATTACTTTTAAGGGATAACGACCATTATTCTCATTAATTACTGTTGTTTGAGTAGCAGAATTAGTCTCCAAGTTTAAAGGAGAGATGAATCTAGGCCAGAATCCCGCTGTGGAGGCCATAACCAACTAGAAGCTTGGCCCCGCCAACATAAACGGACTCCCTCCTCAAAATCTTTCAATTTGCTATATAAATCAAGGCATGGAGTAGCGTCTGGCTGATCTGCCGCGGGCCTGAAACCGGAGCTGTCCTGGCAGCAGAGGCAGGGCCAGAGGACACACACAGAGGAGCGGTGGGTTCTCAAAGAGAGGCGGTTCTCTGGAATATTTCCCTACCACTTAATCATACCTCCCTCCAGCTGTAAAAATTGAGAAAAATGTCGTCCCCCACTTTGCTCTTATCTGGGAGCGAGTGGATAAAAGACGGAGATGACAAATTCCAACATGTGTATGTCAGAAGATATACGAGGTGACGGAAGTATTTGAATACTGGAATGAGCTTAACAGCTCCGACTGCATGGCTCAGCAAGGCTCTGAGAGGTAGAGAGCTTAAACCTGCTCTTGGAAGACAGAGCGAAGACTTTATAAAAGGGCCAAGGCTATTTCTTTGCACTTTTCCATGTTGAAAGTAATGTGTTTTCTTAGTGCTGAATGTCAGGCCGTATGATACCGAATATTCACCGTATAATATTCACCATGTAATAGTTTGTTAAGAAGCACTTGGCCGGGCGATGCTGGCAAAACACATGCCTCTGAAATTATCCAGCTATAAAACAACTGAATTGGGAGCCATTACTCAAACTTCTATCGACTGCATTCATTGATGAAGGACAAAGTCTTTGCTGTTTAAACAATAAATTCCTGAGTTGTTTAGATGGATTGGCCTTGTTTTTGCAGCGAGGGGAATATTCTGTCTGAGCAATCAAAGTTGGAGTCACAAGTTTGTGATAAATCTTAATTAAGCCTCTTTGTTTGCTATTGTAAAAGCAGACAAAGGACAGTCTGAGATAATTACATTTGGACCAAAGCACCAGGACGTGTGTGTTTGTGTATAATATGTGGGTGAGATTTTTGCCATCACAGAAAACAGATGAATAAAAATAGAAGGAAATAATAATTATATTCCATTATAGAAAACAGTGTTGTGAGCCTAATGTGTAATATGATTAAATGCATAAAATTATTGTTCCTTAAGGAATATTACTTTGATATGTGCTAGCTGCAATATCCCATGGATCTCTGTGGCAGTGTTAGTCTCTGTAAACAAGGAAATAAAACTGTCCGTTTACCGCCTCCAGATTTTTTGCTTAGCCAATCTGCTTTTGATGTGCTTTCTGCCTGCCAATCACTTTTGCACATTCTCCCAGTGAGCAGTCCACATATGGGAAGCTGGAAGCTGGAAGGGTGATAGATGAAACTTAAGCATTTCTCGTGAGTTTGTAGGGTGTGAAATGTTCATGATTTCGCAATTGCAAACAAAAGCTTAAACAGCCAAATGCCATAGAAAGAGTATAAAGACAAACAAAGAGACCAAAAAGAGGAAGCTGTAAAGAGAGTTGAGTGCTTTAAAATAGGCGTTTGCTTTGCTTCTTGACAGGCAAAAATACCATGTTATGCCAAAAAGGTGGGATTGTAGAAAGTGGGAGCATGTCTAATTCATTTTAAATCTCCAGAAGTTCTAAAACAAAAAAAGCAAAAAAATATTTATGCTTGTTTAGTCCCAATAAAACTACATTAAATAATTTTTTTGTTATATTGTGACATGAGTTATCACTAGAGAGAAGGTTCAGTTAAGACATCCCTAGTGAAAAATAAATGTTAAAATGTATTTCATGTCAAGTACTTTAAATACTATACATATTATGTACTTAATTGCCATTTTACTTTTAGTACACTGAAGTCTGCTAAATTGAAACAATAAATTATGTTAGCGTTTTAATCCAAGTAAACATAAGTGTATATGATTCTGCTTTAGTGGAACTGTTGCAAATATACTTCAGATACACTTTAAATATCTTGCCTTTAAAGGCCATATTGTTAAAATATCATACAATTCTCATCAATAGTGACATTTAAGTCACTTTATAGGCTTAATATTATGAAATGTATATTGAATACAAGTAATACTCCAAATAAAGTTTAATTATACTTTTAATGTGTACTGTAACATGTGGCCCTTGCTGCAAAGGGATCCTTGACCTAATAAAGAACACAAATTATACAAGTCAGTGGAAAATCCCCATCATAGAAAAACAACTGTGTCGCCTGTGTTAAATATTTTAAATGAAGTCAGTCATGGGTTTAATGGAAAACCTTAATCTGTTTAAATCATGGATATAGGCCATCACAAACACATCCATAACACAGACACATTAGGAAAATAATTAACAAGCGCCATATTAGCAGAAAAAATACACCGTCAGACAATGTATTTCACAGGCTTTACTGTTCCTTGCTTGAGTTCCTTTTTAGCGGCTGTTCGTATGAGAATTATGTCAATGCTATATGTAATGTCTAGCTATTTCCTTTCAGAAAACTAGGCCAGTCAGATGGTGTTGTGTCATATCATTTATTTCATTCTACACAGACATTTGGCAAGACAGCACTTGGCCAGTACTTTACATTTTAAGTGTTACTTTGCCTGTGACTGCGTCTGGTTGTGGTGACCCGACACCATATTGGAGGCTGTTTTCTTCTCAGACGATACACTTAGCAGTTGTCAACTTAAGCTAAGCCCAGCAAAGTTAAGAACAATCACACAGCACGTTGTTTACCAAAGATCAGTGTGCTCTCTGAAACCTGGAGTGTGAATTTACAAATGTAGCTTTTCTCAATTCTCATTATGCTCATCAGTGCTGGGCTTACTCATGAGTTTTCCATCAACTCTGCCAAGACTTGTTAGGTAGAAATATTCCATGATGACTTCAAGGATCTTCACGTGTTTGTGTGTGAGGGAGAGCGAAACAGTTGGCAGGGGGGCTCTTTATCTCCAGCAAAGCTTGCAGGTAACCGAATTTCAGCTGAGGTTCATTCAGGGCCTGTCTGCTGGTGACCACAGAGCACAAAGCCTCTTAATATGACAGACAGGAGGTTAGTGGATTTAGTCTCCTCACAGCATCCTTCTCAGACAGGTAATTAACGAAACGTGGCACGGCAATTTGACCCGGGCTGTCTTCTTTCTAAAACAGGATACATGATTGCTTACACTTTCATCAGAAGTTCATCTTCCTCCCTCCTGGTCTTTCTCATCTTCCTCATGTCTTCACAGCAGCTTTCCTCTCTGGCTTTTGGATTACATTTTCAGAGTTTAGTTTCACCTGAAGTAAATGCTGCTGCCGTCTTAAAGGGGTCATATGATGTTGCTAAAAAGAACATTATTTTGTGTATTTGGTGCAATGCAATGTGTTTACGCAGTTTAAGTTTCAAAAAACATATTATTTTCCACATACTATACATTTTTGTTTCTCCTCTAAGCCCTGCCTACTGAAATGGGTTGATTTGTACAGAGCTTATTAAAAAAGCTGGGTGTGCTCTGATTGGCCAGCTATCCTGCATTGTGTAGCATTGTGCCCCGTAAACATGACCATGTCTGCGTTTGTGATCGAAGAAATGACAAACAACAGGCACTACATAAACACATTGTGTTTAAATGGTAAGCAGCAGGTTCTTTTAATATGAAAACATAACTTAATTAAATCAGAGTCAGAAGCGCCATACTGTTCTTGCTGGAATTGCCTCACTTTAGTCTCTGTGCACAGCCAGCATAGGTTGCTCTGCAGGTTTTAGGAGTCCATCCTCTTTAAATGTGCTGAACACTCTCCAGTTTTTGTGTTGAACTGTTCTGGAAAGTGTTGTAAATACAACTTAACCACTGATCTCTAGTTATGTCCACATTTAGAAGTGCAAAATAGTTTCACTTTTACAACAAAACACAGCATCTCAGAACATGGCACTGGCAGCAACACTACAGTGAGAATAATAACTCCGCCTTCTTTGTTTGAGGAAACGTTTGGACGGTTTTATGAAAATAATCCCAATCTGCGACATAGAAAAGTGGGGGCGTGTGTACAAGTCAAAACTTTTATAAAGAATATATCTTTGGTTTTGAGACTTTAGTCTTTGCTATTTAAACAACATTTAACCATTTTCATTTATTTATTTTATAATTTACCATTATGTCATTCCAGCCTTGTATAATTTCCTGTGAAAAATAACAGAATGTTTTTGTCATTGGAAATTAGACTATTAAGTTTCAAACGCAAAACACTCTAATGGCATAATACAAGTAAATCATACCACTCTTTTCAAGCCATAGAACAGCTTTGTGTAAGAAACATCCAAACTAGGCCTTCTTTGGTACAAAGTCAAATTGTGAAATGAATCATTCTTCTGAGTCAGATCTTTTTTTTAATGAATCAGTTCACTAAACCAATCTACATGAATCGTTCAGAAACTGCACAGCTTAGTGATTCATTGCAGTCACATAATGTCAGACTTTTATTTATTTATTTATTTTTTTGGGTGAACCTTTCCTCAGAAATTCTTTGTGATCCTTATTAGTTTAATTGGGACATAATGGGGTTTCGTTCCACCCTTTTGTCTTGGCAGTTCTGTGCTCTGTGCTGCTTTGTTTCTTGGAAACAGCTTGCGTTTACAGCTTGCAAAATATTGTTTCCCTGACTTTTTGCAAGCTCATTAATTTGAAAATGATTTTGGTCATGTAGCTGAGAGCCTTCTTTGCCTCTAAAATAATTGTAATATGTTTTTATTGCCAAGTGTTCGGGGGGTGCAACATTCTTTAAGAGCAGCAAATGTTTACCATATTGAAGAGCTTTCTGCATGCACGCACATGGAAAATATGGCACGCATAAACGCTCATTAATGCTGAAGAATCATGGGGCCTAATTTATGTTCGACCTTACCAGTATTATGCCGTCTTTTCTTTCTCTCTCCATAACTCTCTGCACATGGAGTTACTGAGATGCAGAAATTGTGTCCCTGTGGGGGGCACACAGATAAATGAGCAGTTGTTTCAGCAATAATTTGCCCTTTTGAATGAGTGAATACAGTCAATGTTACCTCCCACTAAGAAGCACTTAATCTTGTCTACCATCACCATGTTTGCATTTAAGCAGCTTCTTATTCAGTTTTAAAAGCTAAAATATTTTGCCTCATTAAACTAATATATAATGCAATATTAGAGTAGTCGAAATGAGTTGGACATCCGCAAATGCAATTGACCAGCAAGTTCTCACTCCAAAGGGGTCAAAGTGTTTGTAGCACCAGTACCGTAACACCATAGTCAGTAACTCCAATACTTTTAATGAGAAATATTACTGTTGAGGATGGAATCAACATTTTGTATCTTGAGATTAATTTCCTGTAACATTGTGATCATTTTATTGCATAAACTCTTAAAAATAAAGGATCTTTTTGGCACTTGTTCATTGAAGATCCTTTAGCAGCCTCAGAATATTTCCATTGTTCTGTATAGTGGAAAAAAAGACCTTGAATTATTAAAATGTTTCTCACACAATGAAAAATGGTTCTTTTGAGATCTGTTCACTGAATGATTCTATGTGGAACCCAAATGAGTCCATGCTTTCTCTCTTAGATTTCCAAAGTAAGCTGAATTACAGTATATTGGTTGATTTTTATTTATTTATTTAATTTATTTATTTTATGTATTGTTCTCTGTCAGATCTGCCAGTTGCTTCATAGATGTTGGAGGAAGGAATCGGCTTCTCACTCTTCACTCCAAAACCATCCCCAGAGGTTTGATAATATTCAAGTCAAGTGAGTGAACTGGAGAGGGCAGATGTTCAAGTTAATCTTGGTGCTTCAGGTTTTATAACCAACATGTTTTCCCCATTTTAGCATTGGTGTCTGTGAATAATGTCTTAGCAAATTGCAGCTCTTACAGAAGTGTTGGCGTTGTAAAGCCTTATGTGGTCAATTCACTTTGATGCAGTAGTTCTGTGTCATTCGGACAAAGTCCATCTAAGTCTTTGACAGTCCTTATCATTTTTAACAATTTTTATCCACTGATCTTCTTTACTGATTAAATCTTGCCATCAGTAAATGCAGCTGCAATCATTGAGACTGTTTGTTGGTAAAACACCAAACAACAAGCTGTTAAGGTTACAGACACTGTCTGTTAAATGGGTTCTCATGATTCATCCTTTTTGGAACTCTGACGGGTCATCCATTTCACCCATGGCTTGTACTAAATGCTGCTCACAACCTATAAGACACTGATATACAAATCATATGTACAGTATATGAATATACTGCAAGATATACACAAAGATATACACAAATAAACAGATCAAATTAAATTAGGAATATAAGACAATGAAAGTGTTTTTTGACCTTGCATGCTTGTCAGCCTGTTTTTGAGGACTCCCAAAACCAAAATATTAACATTTCATTACCCATAATAGGGGCACTTTAAATTAAAATCAAAGATTTTCTTGCCATGGTTACACAGTTCATTCTTTATGAAGAATATAATAAATATTTGTGATGTGTGTGGCTACTGCACAAGGGGCACTTTTAAAGCCTTGAGAGTCAGAAGAGGTTAGAACTAGTTGAAATCCAACCACAAACAAGACTTTAGAATAAAGGTCACTTGTATTTTTTTTTTAAATGTATGAAACATCAAATGAAAGGCGTTTTTCAGACGGTCAGCACCCAGAACAGGAAGTCCAAACACCGGGAGCTAGTGTGCTCCACAACTGTTCAGTGATGATGACAGGGTTTTTTTTTTCCCCCGTGATATATGCACAAGCACAGTGGCGAGAGCCACCTGTCATGTGCTGCCGGTACTGGGATTGTTATGTCAGCAGTCTCACGCCGGCCCACATCTCACCCTGCAGCACAACCAAATCTGACATGCTGCCTGTGACACAAGTAAAGGCAAAGCAGCAAGTTTTCCATGCCCGTAGGCTTATAATATTGAGCTTTACATTAAAATCTCTGTGCCACAGTATGATTGTCACTTATGACCCTCAGTGCAGTAAACAAATTAATCACACTCAGTGACATGCATGTATACGCGTTGTAGAGCATGTTGTGAAATGCTGTCAAAAAAGTTCAGCCGTGAAGTCATATTGCTATGCATGAGTTTATTTCTTATTGATTCTGCATTTGTGTGTTTTTACTGTTATACCGACCACGTCTGCTGAAGGCTCTGTAGATTGGAGTTGTGATATTTTAATTCATTGGTCGATACATGTTAATGGAACATCATGGTAGCAGTCTAACTCAAGCAGAGTGTGGAGGAGGGCTGTACTTGCTGGAGTCGTTCGGGTTTTCACAGTAAATCAATACTCTAAAAACGGCTTGGGCTTTGAGAATTTAACTCATAGTGGTTAAAGAGAGGAGATAATGGCGTGGATATAAACGGGAAAATAAGATAAATCCTTTATTACAAATAACACTAAAAAAACCCAGCAATGTTGTGATTACTGTATGAGCATTATTTATTCTGACAGCAAACAACCAGCAGATTTACTCAGCTATTTAGATGAAGCAGCTGATACTGATGATTAAATATAAAGCAGAAATCCATGTTTTTTTCCAGTATTTATTAGTCGCAAATAATATAAATGGGAATTGCTTTCAGTCTAATAACAAACCATGTTAGACAAACAATACTTCCCTGAAATGTTGTCCAGGAGCCAGTATGCATTGTGGTTCACACATTAACTGTTAAAGAATAAAAAAAAAGTCCATGTCCATGTTTCACCAAAAGTTATTTATACATTTTAGTAGTCTGACGTGCTCTTTTGAGTTACTTTTGAGTTACTTTTACCAAAATACAAAGAGCGTGTCGTCAGCGCAGCTGCATTCAAATACACACAATAGACTCAAGCTCGTCACAGCATCAGCAATAGTATCATTACCAAAAATATGTCAGAGGAAAATAGTAGTATAATATAAATGCAAGATTTATATCTTGCAAGATTTTTCTCAGAAGAGAGAGACATAAACTCAGAATTGCAATTTCAAAAATTATAAAAAAAAAAAAATCACATTTAGCTTTTTATTTTTCATCCCATGGCTGAAAAAAAAATGTTGTTGAGGTTTAACCTCATGTTGTTTCAATTATGTAAGATGTATGGTATGGTGTTCTTTCTTCTTTGAAACACAAAGTGTTATTATTTATTTTCAAAAGAGAGAGATACAGAGTCTATAAAATTCTAAATATTTTTGTGTTCCAGTAAAGTAAATTACAAATTTCCATGTTTGACCTATCCTTTTAAAATAGTCTGCAGTATCACAGGACTATTACATTTATAGGAAATTCTGTAATCTCCACATTCTAGCTGGCAAAATTTTGCAGAAAGGGCACAAACATTTACAAACCCTTTGTGAATGAGAGAGCTAATAGCATCGTTTATGCACTGAGACATCCAAATCCCTTTGCAGGAGCTCAGAGACTCTCTCAATAAACTTAGGT
Source organism: Enteromius unitaeniatus (assembly GCA_032359435.1). NCBI lineage: Eukaryota > Metazoa > Chordata > Actinopteri > Cypriniformes > Cyprinidae > Enteromius > Enteromius unitaeniatus. Next base: position 6,078,165 of record JAUMHI010000061.1, read on the forward strand.
TCTCTTTCTCTCTCTCTCTCTGCCTCTACAAAAGCACCCTTACCTCGCTGTTTCAGTCGTTACGACTGACACTTTTCTTCCTCAATCAACCCTTTTCAAACTCCTCCTGGGAGACGAACCCTCAGGTAGCATCACATTTCGTCACCTCTGGGGGCATGTGAAGAACAAAGAGATGACCAGCTGGCTAGACACAGTTCTGCAAACCTGCACTTATGCAAATAAAGTATTGTGCGAAGATTTATTATGTGCGTGATTGGCAGATTTTCGTTTCCATGGTGAAAGGTGAGGGCTGTTTTGATCGTTACGCTGTGAATCAAGTTCTTTGTCTGTGTTGAAGAAATGCTTTTTACAGAACCTTGCTCTTGTAATGTCTGTGAATCATATCAAAATGAGGTCTTTAGAAGAAGGGAAGTAATAATATTTATCTATCCACATGCCATTAAGCCATACTAATAAAATTAGACAATGCGGCCTTTCTCAAAGTATGTGAATGTGGTTTTATGTGCGAGTGCTCATAAAATGAGGAATAGTATTTGTCACTCAGTTTTATCCCAGCCTTGCAGGTGGGTATTTCTCTCAGACAGTGTTTGTACTTATGAATAATGGATCTTTGAGAGGTGACAGATTAAGTATCAGCATGTATTCATTATTTAACAGGCACATGAAAGGACTTTGATAACCTCCACACAGGCAGCCATTTCTCCTCTCTTATTGAAATGTCTGTGGCTGTGAATCAGTGATATACAAACCTGTTTGTCCCCACGGACTGCTTTGGACTGCAGCGTTGTATATTTTCCCTGCTCTATTTTTACTCCCCAAATTGTATATAATGCACCCCACGACAGGCCATGATTTACTGTAGAATTGATTGGTGTACGTAAAAGTTAAGTTGACTTTGATTGATTTATGTGAAGTATTTTAACTCAAGCAAACCTTTGTGTTTGTTCTTCTGTTGCGGTTGGAAATCTGAAAGCGTTCCAGCGTGGTTGAGATTTGAGATGGGAGGTAAACTGAAGATGTAACGTTCTACGCAATGATTTCCTCTTGGGATTCAAGACCACGTATCCAAACATTCAAGACCTCCTCATTGCCAAATATGACATCCGATCACAGGTTACACACAGACAGAAATATGATGTTTGTTCAGAGGATTATGGTAAATGAGCCCCTTTACCGTTTTGTTGGCTCAGAAATAAACCGTCGCTTGCGTCGAGAAGCCATATTGTTGGCCCTGCTCTCAAATGTTGACATTGGCCCCTAAACATGCTGATGCTGATAATGATAACAGTAATGATCATTAATCCTGCTGTTGATTAAGTAGATTTGGATGGTGCAAAGGTGATTCTGTCATGCTGATTAATATCTCAGGGAGTTCATTCGAAACCTTTCCAGAATCGCTCTCTTTTGTTTCAGGCAAAACGTGTCTTATTCAAATGGCGAAGCAGCTGTCTGTGCTCTGTTAAGACAGCTTTATTCATAAGCACGAGCCATAACAGACCCCCTAAATTCTGTCTGTTTTGTCACAGATCATTTGTCATGAAATGAGTGGGCGAGGATTAGAAATATCCTTGTGCACATTCCGTGACATTAGCCAAATGGATAATGAACGATTAAATTTTCATTATTCCACAACACTCTAAATAATGTTTGCCCTGTTTGAGGTCAATGAGGTTCCTTTCTGGCAAACAAGGACACCACGTCTGATTTACGACGTCTGATTGGAAGAAAGTTCAATATAAGGTTGCATATCCCTTCCCCTGTCTGCCCTTCAAATTAAAACCTAACACCAAAGTTATATGAGTTAAATTAACTTTTAACAACTACCTGTCTATTTCCTAGCTTACTAACTGTTTATCATTATGTACAAATTGCATTAATCCTGATTTTCAGTTTGGATCCCTCAGGCCATTTTAGCTTAAAAATTGGGTCCCACTTTATAGGTGGCCTTAACTACTTAATGTACTTACTTTTGAATTGATAATTTGGTACAGTGCACTTACTGTGTACATACATGATTTTACATTGTACTTATGTTTTTATATATCCATTTCTTAACCCACCCTTAAACATATCCATACCCCCAAACCTGTCCCTAACTTTGCCCATATCATAACAGTGTTTTGCAATACAGTGTGACCACAATAAGTGCATTGTATTTATTTTTAATGTAAGTGCATAGCAGTTAAGGGCACTTAATATAAAGTGTGACCAAAATCTGCAATTAGCATTAAGCTCAGGTAAATACTCGATTACTTTTCCCAATTACAAATAAGTTAGGAGTTAGAGAGCAAACTTCTGTCCTCTGTTTAAAAATACTTATAACTTACAGTACAGTATGTTTGGGACTAGGATATAAAAGATTGAATACTGATAAATGCAATGTGATTTGCCTGGTATACACACTACTATCCTGGCTGTTGTATATATATTTTTTATTGTAGTTACATTTATGAAGTACTGTACATATGTACCTATTTTGTGGTAAAGCAGCGGGATATAGCTTCAAAAGTTTCCAGTAATACACCCTCCTGGGGTCAGAGGGACATATTTATTTATATCTGCAGGGAAAATAAGAGTTTAATTTTGAAATTACTTTTATTATGTTTCCACATACATCACTGAGACCTCTGGGACCTTAAAACAGTCACAACAGGACATGAAGGTTAAAGGTGATGTGTGGGCTATTTCTGATGGTAAAATGCTTATGTAGTTTCACAGCAATAAATTATGCAAAAGTTTTAATACTTAAGAAATGCTAGTTTTTATTCATACATTATAAAATTCATTTAAAGAATTTTAGCGTTTTGTTAAAGTGGCTCGTTTATGAGATTTTGCTGCATGCTCCGGGGTTCCTTGTTCACTGCTTTCAAATGAAGGTATTTATATATTTGGAGTGTGTTGGTAATTAGATCATTTGGCTCTGATAAAAACGAACTTTACAAGCACAAGATGATCATTTATTATACAAAGGCTGTGCAATGAAATACAGCACCTGGGGAACAGAAGGCTGTAAAACAGGCTGTGCTCTTTTGCTAGATTGGTGCAGTGCGGGCTGTAGGAAAAAAGCGTGCAACACATTATTATTGCATGTGCTTTGCATATATTATAAACACAGTTTCACAAATATAGCTGTTAAAAAAATGCATTCCGCTGTCTGATGTCATTTAATACACTGTATGTTGCATGTTATTACTGGAATCTGTGTGTAATCTCTTAATAAACGATCTGAATTATTATTTAAATGGTTCCACTTGTCATTCCGATCTCAGACATCATGTCTGATCGCTTCTGTCTGGTGTTAAAAGGCCTGAATATTTCCTGATCCCATCCCCCTATCTCTCTACCGCTTCACTTCCTGTCAGTTGTGATCTATCTTATCTAATAAAAAAACGCCAAAAAATAAATCTAAAAAAAAAAGAGCTTTGGTCTGGATCATTCATTGAAAAAGATCTGACTTCCTTTTCAAAGCGTTTAGATAAGGATCTAGTGAGTTCACTGATTTTGTTCCAGGTATTTATTTCGATGCATGAATTGGCATGCATCACTATGCATAAAACTTCCAATTAATTGCTTTATCTACTTCTAAAACCTTCCGCACTGGCTGTTAGTTAAAAGAATGACTGAGATTATCCAGAAATTAATTTACTAATAATATATAGGTATTTGTTGAAGTGCCTGAGCCAGGGCTGTGTGATGATCAGATCTTGATGTGATATATGATATGAGAGGCCATTAGATGTACTAAAATATTCATGAATGGAACATGACCCTGGTTATTATCTAGCACCTCCTAAACAGGTAATTGGGTGATGCCCTTTCACTGATTGAAATTGCATTTTATTCTTTTCAGATTGGATGGTAAGAGAAACTATTTACAGTTAGGCCTGCAAAACATCTGGACTTTAATCTAAACCAGAGCCTGCATTCCTTTGAAAATATTGTCATAATGTCCTTGCTGTCTTATGATTCAGTTCAAAAGACCTTGAAAGCAGATGCGGTATGCTCTTAAAAATAATATGTCTTTAGTGGCTCTTTACAGCTCTTCAGAAACCTCTTCTCATCAAGAATTTTCACTCTGTAGGGTTCTTCGGTTGGTGTGTGGTTTTCTTGGAGAAGTTATTGATGTTATAGTACATTACACAGTACAGTAGGTTCTTCAGATGAGTGCGTTGGTTTGGGGGTGGGGGGGGTGGGGGGTTACAGTGTCACTATATAAAAACGTAAAATTTTTAACATTGCTACCATAGTGTAATTAAATACATGTTATATAATGCCTTAAAGAAATTTGAGGTAATGGAGTTAATAAATTAAGTTATTTAAATCTATTTAACATTGAAAATAATTAATGCAGAATATTTGTCATTATTTTTATTTCCCCGTGAGCAGGAAAATTGAAGTGACTGCATGGCCATTAAAGAAAATAATAATAAAATAAATAAAAAGAAAAGAAACAGGTAAGTCCAGTGTTGACAGCTTCACTGAATATAATTGGAGCCGTTTTGTTTTGACGTGTCACGTTGCACTGCACCACTTGCATCCGGTGTAGACAGGGAGAATTGCCTTCCTATTTTTTTTTACCATGTGAAAAAAAGATAGCAATATCTCATCAGTAATATTTCTTAGGAGCTAAACTTCCCCTTGCTAGTGACAGAAAGGTCACGTGTACCCAAGGCTATGCGGTATATGTTTATCTGTGACCTATTAGCGCAGAGAGCTCTGAATGGAAAGAAACATTTCACATTTTGATTTCCACATCATTAATAAAAGCAATTTACTATGTTAATATCTTGTCTCAACTGCAATTAACTCTGAATTATCAATGACCTTGACCTTGCGACCGCACAAGCTCATGAAATTCAATGTAAAACTGTGGCAGCTTGCCTGTTGGCAATGTTATTTAGCGGCGTAACATGCAATGCTACAGCCTTTTCTTGATCTCCGTCCGTGCAGACACTGCTGTCGGTTCTATTTTTCATCATCAGTACTGGGGCAGTTATTATGAATTCGAAAAGCAGAAACATTTCCTGTCGAGTGTTTTTGTGAATGTGGAAATAAGTAGGATGTTTCATCATAATTAGCACTTTGGGAAATTTGGGGATACATGTAAAGTATACAGCACAAAATGTTCCAGCTTTGGGAAAGTTTGAAGAGACGGAAAAGTCTGAGCGTCTGCTGAGAACAGTCTCTAGGGGTGGTTGAAAGCCATCAATCTGTTGTTTAAGGTAGTGCTTCTTCTTGGACTGAGGCATTCGTTCAATCTGTGAGAACTGCAGATTAGAGGAACAACATTATTTTAGCAAAAGGTCTGTTTCACTGATAGAGATCATCTCACCCATCTGATGGCATCTCTTTAAAACTTTTCAGAGTTTACTCAACTTCATTTTTGATGACGATGATTTTCCTTCTTTTGCTGAAGAACATTGCAAAAATCTTTTAAATTCTATTACAATAAATGGGACCTTTAAGCTTAAACATAATTCTAAAGCTAAGCTTTAATAAGCATTATGAAATAGATTGATATGGCTTGTGCACTATGACTATCAACATAACTTACCAGTTGGGAACAAATCTTTATTTTGAGTCATATCTTTTTAAAGAATCAGCTGATCCAGATCACAAAACAGGTGTGAAACATTCGTTTACAAATCAGACTCATTCAGTATTCATTCAGACTCACTTATCATAGTTTTCAGAAGACTTTGAACATAGCACATGAGTATATGGACTGCTTTTAAGAAAATTTTTTGATACTTTTATTGTGCTTTTGAAGCTTGAAAGCCTCAGTTACCATTTTCTGTAATTGCATTGAAAAAAACTGACCAGTATTAAAGTATCTGATTATTTCCTTTTGTGTTCCTCGAAAACAAGTCATGAGTGTTTAAAAACAACATAAGCGTGTGCAAATGATAACAAAATTTTCATTTTTGGGTGAACAGTACCTTTAAGCTTTCATCTGTTGTACTCGGGAATGTTTCATGCTCTTGTAAGATTTTCTCCACAGGTTTTCCCACAGGTCTTTGCCTCCAGGTTATTGAATCGATGTGAACAATATCTTGACTTTGCAACGACGACACAGAAAGCCTTTAGAGGAGAAATGAGGGCAATGATATATTGATGCATGTTCCTGCGTGGTGTGCAGGGAGAGATGAGTTCTGAGAATGGCCAAGTTGGAAGAAAATTGATAAGTTGAGTCACATTTCTCGTTGAAACTATAGGAACTGCAGCCCCTGTCATCAGAAAGACTTCTTATTTTTTTAAAGGTTTTGTTCAATGAATCAAAGCAGACAAATTTCAAAGGCTGCAAAAAAAAACACTGCGTTTTAGACACCATTGAACAACTAAAACCATTTTTATGAAAGACTCAAAAAGTTTTACTACTTTTAACTTGACAAGGTGTCCTAAAAGGCACCATTCATCGTGAGGAGCTATTGAAAAAATATTGCAAAATGGATTGCCGTGGACCATAGGCCAAGCTTCATTGAAAAACGGTGAAAACAGGGCACCATAAACAGCATGTGAAAGAATTTTCTGTATTGATTCTTTTTCTAAGTGCATTTTTGCCATCTGTATTTAGAATTTTTGTACTGTGTTTCAGGGTTAATTGAAATGTTTATTAAAAAAAAAAATATATATATATATATATATATATATATATATATATAATACGCTGTATATGATTTTTCAGTATTATACAAATCAAAGAAAAAGTATACATTTAACTAAGAATTGTTTTGCATTTGACAGGATGTAGACATGATCTAACAATTTAAATCCATGGTTATTTTATGTATGTATATAATATATATATTCCATGGTGGAAATGAGCTTACATTGAAATAAGAACAATAAAACAACAAAAGTCATAACTGTAAACACCTGAGAGCCAATAAGACTATAAATCTGCCATTTTGGGATGTCGTGCCATTCCTGTAGACTGATTTGATAAAGTTTCTGGCCATGGGCTGGCGAAGGGTCACTTCTCCAGTGTAGTCTAATGTGTTGGTCACGCTCTCATGAGATCACTGAAGGTCAAAGCAGTCAGCACCCACTGGAGAAACTTACTTCGTGGTATGTAGCAACACATAATGTGCCTTCAGCATGCTGGTAGCTTTTTCCCTCGCTTCAGGTAACATTTAAGGTTTAATGGAAGGCATTATGGAAAGCCGGGGCCATTTTCTCGTTGTGGCTTAGGCTTTGAATTTATATGTGTGCCATTAGCCATTAGCATCATTCATATATATTGGATATTTGTAATGGCAAATTTTCAGTTCAATTTAACCCTCTTAATAATGTCAGACTATGAATTATGATTACATGGAAATGTCATGAATCACCACTTAGAGGAAATGTATTGTTTGTGGGACATTATGAAGCAAATCATTAGGCAGCAACAGAAAAGAATTAAGTTAACAGACGCAGGAAATATTACTGTCGGGTTAATGATCTGTTTACAATGCAGGAATCAGAAAGTTGCTAATGTGGTTTGTTTTATAAAAGTGCCATGGAAATGAAATATGCATTCATTATCGGAATACTTCAAGCTGTTCAGCTAAAATATTTCAATCCAAATTTGCACTAGAAATGGGAAGTATTAGCAGTGTAGAAGAACAAAACTCCTTTGTAACCCTTAAGGATAAAATCCATAACTGCTGCTTCCTCTGAATGTCAAAAATTAGGTAAATTGAAATTGTATTGACTCTGCCCACAGGTTTTATTGTTTAGACTAATGCATTTTTGTAACCCATAATGTTTTACGTCCCACTTTTGCTATTTGCTTAAGATTTGTGGGACTGAATCACTGCTAATTGATAAAAAAATACATATGCAAATTGCTCTCTGCCCATAGAGAAATGCTCACAGTTAGTACAGTTGTTGTTTCTCATTGTATTTAATAATTAAATAGCAACAAGCATCCAGAGTGGTGCCTTTACTGCGGATGCTGTCAAATAATTTTATATGTTTCACTGGCGAGCTTGAAACAGCAACCTAAAAGTAAACGGTTTGTTAGGTCTCATGCTAACATTTGACTTAATTCAGGAGGGAGAAGAAATGAGGCAGCATCGGTCGACATCAATCTGTGATCTGTATTTAAGGGCCGACTATGAAAAAACAGCAACATTAATCAAGCCGCCCATCCAGATGTTCTCAAGGTCAGACTGTTGCACACAAAAGGCTACATACTGGCACAACACTACACTGTAACCGATTTATGTAATTTTAACAGTGTTTTACTGTAGTATGGACATACAGTATTTTATGTAAACAGAAAAAGATTATGGGAAATATATGGTCACTACTGTATTTATTTACTACTGTATAGCACACTACTGTAAATTTACTTGCCCATGAAAAACTAACCAATGGCAAGAAAGATTTTTTTGGGGCAGAAGATATGTATATCATTTCTTGTATAGTACATAAAGGTTAGTATATTATTTCTGTTTTATGCAAAAGTACGGTATTTTAAGATGGTTTGAGCCTTTTTTGGCCGGAATGCCGCCAAAACACTCACTTCAAATGGTGAGTAAGTTAAGGTCACCTATACTAGTTGAAAAAAAAACTCTAGGTAAACTGAGAAACACATTTGTAGGTCTTCCTGCGCATTCATGCAAGTTAGCTTGTCTGGCCAGACGTCATTTAACTTTAACAGCGAATTAAGGTGAAATACTGAGGTAAAGTGTGTCAGCTGTGTGTCACTGTTTCAGTGAGATTTCACACCGTATTTTCAAGTTACTTTTGTTTGTATGTTCAGGTTTCTAGTCTGGACATTGTCTGCAATGTCGGAGGTGTATTTTGTAACCTTATGAATGCTATTGATGATAATATCAACTGGTAAGTTAATATAATTTAGCGAAGTTAACTAATTTAGAAACGTGGGTACCGATGAAGAACAGTATGTAACCTTAGCGACAATCCCTAAATTCACTGACTACAATACAATTCAGGCAAAAAACATGTTGTTGTTTTAAATATAGTGTAATTTATTCTTGTGATCAAAGCTAAAATTTTAGCATCATCACTCCAGTCTTCAGAGGCACATGATCCTTCAAAAATCATTCTGATATGCTGATTTTGCTGCTTTTTCAAGCTATTTAAAACATCCTTGATAAATGAAAGTAGTAATTTCTATCATTTCTTTCCCCCAAAAAAATTATTACTCCAAGTTTTTCAATATTATAGCATATAATGTTATGAAAACTTTTTATTTCAGATAAATGCTAAACTTTGGATCTTTCTATTCATTAAAGTATCCTGAAAAAAATACTCAACTGTTTTAACTATTTATAATATAAAGAAACATTTATATTAGAATGATTTGTTAAGGATCATGCGACACTGAAGCCTGGAGTAAAGATACTGAAAATTCAGCTTTTAAGTCACAGGAATAAATTACATTTTAAAACATATTCAAATAGATAGCGGTTATGTTGAAACAATAAACATACATTACAATATTACTGCTTTTGTTGTATTCTGGATCAAACAAATGCAGGCTTATTTAGCAGAAGCATTAAAAAAATCTTACTGTTAAAAAAACTTTTGGCTGGTATATACTTGCTGATACTTTAGCTTTTTAGTATGTTTATGTTTTGCCATGAAACAAAGTCCCCAGGCGACTCTAGTGATGCCCTTTTTTCAGGTAGTGCACCCGAGAGGTCAAGATTTGTAATTTGTATTTAAAAAAAAGAAAATGTTTAACAATAAAAAAAGAATATTAGCAGAACTACTGTAAAGCTCATGAGTTATTGTGATTTTTGGGGGGCTGTGGACGAAAAAAATAATGGTTTACAGTGCTATACATTTGGATAGTTTTTTTTACAGCTAAAAATGTTTCAATTAAGTGAAAGTAAACTCTGTAGTACTGATACTGTAAAATAAAATACAGTTATAATACTGTGAATAAAAATACAGTAAATACTGTAAATTAACACTGTAATAATACTATAAATAATAATACAGTAAAGACATTATTATACTGTGAATTAAATTACAGTAATACTACTGTTAACATCTTTACAGTAATTTACTGGCATCCAGCTCCCAGTAAGTTACTGTTAAATTTACAGCAACCTTTTTACAGTGTAGGGGAAATGCTGCATAATATTGTCATTTTAGTATAACGCTCATCTGGGAGGAAGATCGGTAGCTGTAATTGATTTGGAATATGTGAGACAATAATCCTTTAAGAGAATAATTACAGATATGCACTAAACCTTTAGAGACATTCCTTCAGTGAACAGATTTGCAGGCTTAAGCAGAGAGAAACTGTTTAGGGCAGAGTCAAGTGCAATCATCTCATGATCCATCATTTACCGTTTTTTTATGCAAAAAAATTACTTCACAGCTGCAACATTGTAATCACATATCATCTGCTACAGTGTCATGATCAGCTGGATGTGCCAGCCTGCGCATGGCAATCCAGCTCCCTGCAAACTGTGTGTGTGTGTTTTATGTC
>JAUMHI010000061.1:6099395-6113164 GCA_032359435.1 Enteromius unitaeniatus
ATGTCATCTGCTGGTGTTGGTCCACTGTGTTTTCTGAGGTCCAAGGTCAACGCAGCTGTATACCAGGATGTTTTAGAGCACTTCATGCTTCCTGCTGCTGACTAACTTTATGGAGATGCAGATTTCATTTTCCAACAGGACTTGGTACCTGCACACAGTGACAAAGCTACCAGAATCTGGTTTAAGGACCATGGTATCTCTCTTCTTAATTTGCAAGCAAACTCGACTGACCTTAACCCCATAGAAAAGCTATGGGGTATGGTGAAGAGGAAGATGCGATATGCCAGACCCAATGCACAAGAGCTGAAGGCCACTATCAGAGCAACCTGGGCTCTCATAACACCAGAGCAGTGCCACAGACTGATCGACTCCATGCCACGCCGCATTGCTGCAGTAATTTAGGTAAAATGAGCCCCAACTAAGTATTGAGTGCTGTACATGCTCATACTTTTCAGTTGGCCAAGATTTCTAAAAATCCTTTCTTTTATTCTTTTAAATCTGTATTGATCTTAAGTAATATTCAAATTTTCTGAGATACTGAATCTGGGGTTTTCATTAGTTGTATTCAACAAAATTAAAAGAAATGTTTTCTTTTTAAATATTTCTGAATGGTAGTGTAATTTTTTAATGAAAACAGAAAAAGAAAATGTAGGCATTTTCAGGAGGTCTTAGACTCTGCTATCTGTATGCAACTCCATCCATCCATCCATCCATCCAACACACTTTTGAAGTAAAACCTTATTTAATGACATGCTCTGCCAGCAATTGTAATGGATTAACATCATCCACTGGCCTTGTGAGTGGCCACTTCCCCTGCAACACATTTAATGGAATGTTTATTAAGTACGTCTCTCTGTTGCAGTTTCACTGAGAGACTGAGAAATGTTAAGCACTGGTCTTATCTCAGCTTCTAGCCCTTGAGCTTGACTATGTAAGATATGCGAGCTCCTTCCAAATGCAATCCTTGATATGTCGTAATCAGGCCCCAGGAGCAGAGAGAGGCCGCATGGGATGCCTGATCTACAGTCCCCGATTGTACAATTATTAGACATTAACCTTCCAGACAGTCAAACTCATTTGCCTGAGAGTGTTACAGCTCACAAGCTCAAACTCTCTGCCTATTAATGTGACATCAACTGACAATCTGAAGTGGTTTATAAAATAAACTCTAAAACTGCAGTTGTTGATAGTCATGAACAGCTTGTTATTAGCTGTCATGAGTATGAAGAGTGTTGGAGATCAGCTGTATACTGAATTGTTTTTGGTTGTCCACTTTACTTTGACACAGTCTCATTTAATCTTGTGGCATATTTGACTGCAAATCAAAAATATGAAATATATAATATCCATATATTGCAGCTTATAAACAAATTGTATTGTAGTGGATGCTTTTATTCTTGACAGATTACACGCTGTGATTCCTCATGAATTAACACTGAATTGACTAAAGCTAAATGACAATATTATTGTCTTCTGTAGAGCTGCTTATATACATTTCACTTTTCTTACTGGTGATTTTTACAGTTTAGAAACGAACTGAATGAAATAAATAATGACATTTGTAGAGCTCACTAAGGAAGCTGTTTTGAAACTATAAAGCACCAAGAACCTGACTTGCAAATCTAGTTCAAAACAGGTTCAAAATAGAAATATATGAATTATACCGTTTTAAGACTTTTATAGCCAACAAGGTTACAAAAGAAAACACAATTACATAATTATAGTCTTTTTAAACAACATGACCTGCACTTACTTTCCAAGCCCTTGTAGTTGAATTATTTCTGCAAAAGTTGAAAGAATGAGTCGAGAACTCTTTGAGTGGAAAAAAAGAATATTCCAACTATAAACATAAGGAAATGCCAGTGATACGTGTAAGCCAAAACAAGCACGGCTCAGCAGGCCCACTGTAATAACTCACCTTTGACCAAGAGAAGGAGCGCGGCTTAACTATACAGCCTTTTATCCATTCCTCTCCTTTAATTCCATCATTCCCTCTGTGCCCTGATAACCTGACAAGTCTTGTAAATCAAAAGTCAAAAGTTCAAATGCTGTGTCATAAATTTCCTGACCGAAGAAACTGTATACATCTATAAAGTATGATTTGATATCTCTCATTCTCTCTCTCAGCATGAACATATGCTCATCCTTAAATATTTTTGCTTCAGTTCATTTCATTTGAACAGGTGACTTCCAGGCCTATACATTTACACTGTACCTACCAATACACTGCAATATTCTAGTATATTACAATAATTATTTCATTATCACGGATGGATGGATGGATGGATGGATGGATGAATATATAGATAAATAGGTAGTTGTACAGTTACACCTATTAGTTGCTTATTAGCATGCATATTATTAGAATAATAGCCATTTATTAGGGCTACATATTAATGCACATATTGAGCACATATTAATGCTTTATTCTACATAACCTTATTCTACATCCCTAATCCTACTCAATACCTAAACTTAACAACTACCTTACTAACTATTAATAAGAGCCAAATCAAGAATTTATCAAGGGAAAAGTCATAGTTAATAGTCAACAAGAGTTACCTGCTATAAAGTGTTACAGATAGATAATAGACATAATATAAAAAAAGTTTATATAATCCCATTGTATCTGACAACATCAGTTCATTCCTCAGTCAAGTTGACGTGAATTATGTTGTATATAATGTATGATAAAAATGGGTGGAGTGCACTAACCGATCACTTAAAAATAGCTTTAGTGTTCCTCCACTAACTGGGGGCTCTGGGTTTTTCAACAGTCCTTGTGTGGGTTTAAAAGCACTTTTAAGCAAATAGACTGTAATATTTGATCATTTTCAAATTCTGTGATTGGTGGATAGTAATGTTGACCCTAATGCTTCCTTTTAGATCATAACACTACAATGTTATTACAGTGTCTCACTCTACCGCAGAAGAGGATGTTCTTAGTATTTCTACATTCGATTAAAAAAGTTTCTGCTTTAAAAACATTTCAGTCAGCATCAGCAATGTTTGGCTGGCGTTTTCTGATGCAATCGGTTTATCTTTTTTATTTTTGGTTATGCTTTCCTGCTCAACACACTCCTTTAAATGAAAGCACACATCCAGGGCTAGTTTAAAAATGCTGTGAACATAATTGTGGAAGCTCTGAATACATAATTATGTTGATACAGCGTTTTCTGTTGAGGTACAGCGGATCCAGTACGCACAGGAGTCTGGGGTTTCTTTACCCTGTAAGGTACAGATCTGACCTGCACGGCACCCTTTGTACCACCCAAGGGGCCTATCAGAGTTCTTACTCTAGTTTCTCGGCTTTTTAAGACTGCTTCCTCTGAAGCCCTTTCATTCTGCAGTGAAGGTCTGCATATGTAAGTGTTTTCCTTTTAATATTCTCTCTATGCAACTATGGGACCTTATTGAGCACACAGTCCTAATGAACCACGTCTACAGACTCGTTTGTTCTGACATGGCCAACATATTCACATGCATGTTCGAACTAATGACTTGCACTGAATAATTGTAGATGGTGAAAGAGATTAATTAAAAAGCTAGTCTACAATAAGTGAATAAACAAGGAAAATTTCACTTCTTGAGGAGCTTCCTATTAGAATACAAAAAATTGCATTAATCATTTCTAAAACTAGAATTTCTATTCCATACTTAGATTGTCCTTATATTGATTACTAAATGTTAATGAACAGTATGTAAATGAACATACTTTTCTTTACATGGGTCAATGCAACTCATTAATATAAAAGAAAGAGCTGCTATAAAAAGTAGCTTGAAGTGTAATAATACCAAGTAAATAAATGGGGTATTCACCAGTTCCCAAGCAAAGAATTTAACACAGAGTTCTAATTAAAGCGACATTAGAAACATATTGATAGAATTTATAGCTTCTCTGAGTCATTTGTAAAATTGGGAAGAGAATAATGTGCATATTTTTGCATATTTTGCTAAATATTTCATAATCAGGTAATTTGTCAACTTTTAACTCAAAAAGTCGTCTATATTATCATCTCATAGTGATTCTCAACCAGGGGGCATGAGAAAATGTTTAAAATAAGACAAACCAAGTAATTAAATAAATTAAATTACATTTGTCTTCATTTTTTTTTTTCTTGAACCTTAATCTTTAAATCCAGTAAATACAATTTAACTTTATGGGTGGCAAAAAGATTGAGAATCACAGACTACTTCATATGGTCTATTAATATGTGAGAACCAGAGTGGTACCTTTAGACAAGGAATTAATTAGTTAAACATTAGCACTCTCTCTCTCACCAAAAACATGCTTTTTGAAGTTTTGAGTCAGCAGTTGTCTACCTAATGCATAATTCATCGCTTTTGCAGGGAAATATGGTCTTTTTTGATTACAAAACACTCTGCTTTGCCTCGTCAGTCTATCATCAATGAGCAGAGAGCACAAAGGCCATTAATATTACAAACATGATTTACAAATAGCCTCAAATAGAAATCCATCAGTTTTGGGGTTTTATGTATGCAAACACACATGCACGCAAGCTTAAATAAACATCGTACAGCCCTTCAAGGGTATCTGTCTTCACTAATCCATCTGATATAACAGATGCTGCAAAACTAGTGGGGAATATACCAATTCAATACTTTAAAATGTCTGATCAGCCTCTAGGCGTAAATGATCACAGATGGGCTACTCTAGCAACCTAGAAGGCTCTTTATCGTTTTTATATAATATTCATTGCAATATAGACCTCCAAGATCCAGGTCGTTGATTACAATTCTTCCCCCATGAGGGCTAAAAAGGCATTCAGTTATTCACTTAATGCAGGGCAGAGTCTGAAAACATTCGTTTTGATTACTCTCTAGAGTTCTGTACAGATGCCAAAGCAAGCTCTGTAACGAATTTGTCTCCCCTCAGCAGGGTCCAATGAAAGTAAGGTCGTGACCTCCGTCTCATCTCAACAACTAATGCATGCAAAGATGCTTTTTTGTTAGTGTTTGTCTTGATGCGCTGCAAATGCATTATTTACCCCATCTCAGGTGTAACTGATTGAACAGATTTAAATGTTACCAAGGTTACACGACTCATTAGGAATTCATGCTGCACCTCTGCAGAATTCAAACTGTTAAATTGATTTTCCACTATATGATCAGGAACATTGATACAATGATAAACCTGCTTTAATAATTTATCGTAATGCATTGCGGTTATGTCATAGCTAGGAAATGTGATAAAGATGTAGCGATGGGCAAATAACACAAAAAGAGCAGATGTAAGAAGACATGATACATTATTTGGACACTTAAAGGGATAGTTCACCCATTAAAAAAAGTCATAATTTCCATAAAGTCCAAACGGCTAATAATAAAAATCACAATAATCCTCACTCAAGTACATCTTTTACTGTCTTTTGAAGTGAAGGAAAATATATCCATCATTACGATGTTTGTAACTGTTGTCTCATAGCAAAAATATAGCTTTGTAGTTTTCCTTTATCCACAATTTTGAGTTCTGTATTACAAATTGTTATCTCATCTGAATCAGGATATGTTGAGATCAAGCACTGTTTACAGGAAAAAACAAGTCTTAAAAAAGAGGGTTCTAAACAAACATATTGGTGGATTCTGTTGCAAGACGACCACAGAGGATGGACTTTTTCACTATAGGAAGCAATATTATTGATTACTTTAATTTTGTCTTGGTGGTCTTGTTCTTGTTCTTTTTTTTTTTACAAGCACAAAGCTTTTCATTTCACAGGACATTAATTGATGGACTGCATTCATGTGGATTACTTGTGAAATATTGGGATGTTTTTATCAACTGTTTGAAATCTTATTCCGACGGCACCCATTCACTGCAGGGGATCCATTAGTAAACAGTGTTGGGAATAACGCGTTACAAAAGTAATACAGTACAGTAATATATTACTTTTTGCTGTAACGCAGTAGTGTAAGGCATTACTAATCAAGTTTCAGTAGTATTTTACTCGGTATATGTTCAGTAATGCTTGTGAAATTTTATTGTTAAATTAGGTTATTAGCTCTGCCTGGCTTGCACTGGCCAGTGGCCCCAGCACATCTTTTTTTTCCTTCCACCAAAACAATATGATTTTCCAAAAATTTTGGGTCAAATATTCCTTTAAGTCACACATTTTTTTATGACTTTTAATTGAATGATGTATTACGTTTTTAGAGGACATATGATGTCAAAATTTGTTTTAGACAGCCTAATGCAACCTTCATTCGCCCTTTTAATACAACTCAACAGTCTGTGTGGCATTACATCACCAAAGTGTGGACCAAAAGGGCTTAGGGCAGCTTTTGGGACAGGGCCGAGCTAGAATGTTCATGCACAATCCTAGTGATATGATGAAAGACCCCATTCACCGCTATCAAATAGCTGCTGACGTGAATAATTCTTTCAGATAGAAATCATCTTTGGTTATCTTCTGAACAGCAGTGTTACTCGTGGAGTATCTGGTGAACTAGATTGGCTGTGATAGACTCACCTCTCTTTGATCCTCATCTTCAATCCACAGCATCCTCAGGGTGTTTAAAGACGAACAGATGTGTAATAAAATATCTCTTGCTCCGGGCAAGGGGTAAAACGCGAGTACATGTTAAGGAGGTAAACAAACCAGAAGAGGAGGAAAAAAAACCATTACAAGCAATGAGTGAGTTTTTGTTGTGGATGTCCAAAAGGTTAGATAAATGAATCTCTTATTGCACCAACTCCTTTAGGCCACACAATTGTAAGCTTTTTAAGTAGAGCAAGTAAGAGGGAGCTGAAATTCCCTTTATATGTCTTGTATTTCTGTTCTTCATACAATTTTTTTTAGAACTTCAGTAAACTTGAGATATTGCACAGTCTATCATTTGGAATATTTTATGGTGCTTTTTGGCAATTTCTGGCCTTTATTGTTTATGGCCTTTATTGTCTTGCTTATTTGTATGTTTGCAAGAATAAGAAATTATTCATTAAAATACTGTAAAATGCAGTGAAAATAACATAAATAAATAATGATCTCACACACTTCCAAATAAAGATAGATTGATAGGCAGATGGATGATAGGACATGAGGTATATCTGATTCATTTAAATGAAAGCATTTCTACCTTATTGATAGTTAGCCTCTTCTGTGTCTTTTCATTACCTGTGCATTAGAAAGCGACAAAACCACATCCTGCCCATACTCTAAGCGATTATAAAACAGTATACTGCCATATATTTTTCAAACTGTGATGTGCTTTTATGTGGGATGTGATTTTTGTATAAGGAGACATGACTATTTTTAAATGAAAAAAAAAAAGCTTAACTAGTCAAACCTTGACCTATTAACCTGTCCTGTCTTTTTGAGAGCAATATGTCTGATATATTAATTTTTTGTTCTGGACTGTGATTTGCGGGCTTGTTGCATTGTTCTTGGGTTTTATTGTTGACAGTTTCATATTCCTCTTGGGAAAAAGCTGATGACTGACAGGACATATGTGTTGGTGGTCTTGAAATGATTATTTTGTATTTTTTTTTAAACTAGTTCTTCCAGTCCTGTCTTAGTTGTCTCAGATATATTGTTTTGGATCCAGCAGGTCAATAGAAACAATAAACTTCAAATATCTCTGCAGTCATATTTCAGTTTAATAAGCCAAAACATCTGTGTGTTTTTTTTTTTTTTACATTCCTTTCTTGGCAAATTATTGACTTTTTTCAGTTTAGTCTCTGTTTTCAAAACATTGCATTTCAGGTAGATATTGAGTGCTTATTCATAAATTTTTGAGACAAAGATATGACATACAGATACATGTATAGATAGGCCTACTTTATCTGTAAAGAAATGTTGTTGCATTAATGCATGGTCTGTTGTGCTTAAGAAGACTAGCTCAGGAGTATTCAAGTTGAATATGAATAAATGTTCCAGAAAGCTCTGCTTGCCAGCACTTGGATCTTACAATATGATGTGTTTATTTGTCCTAAGTCAGGAGGGTATTGCACTAACTCTCCATCCTGGTGCCATGGAGGCTCATCTGTGAAACATAGCACAACTGATGAAAGGCTCCTCCCTCAGATGTTAACAACATCTTAGGATATGTGTGTCTTACTGACTGGAACAACAGGGGGTTTCAGCACATGCCGATGCACATGTGGATGAAAAATTAGCCTAGGATGTCCTCACCTTGGCGCAACAGCCTTAGTTAAGTACATGAGTAGAACAGATAGATCAATGGCTGCATCTCCTGCGTCTTAGGAGATAACGCCTGTTTGCTAATATGCTTGACCAGGAGTGGGGTTTGAGAATTTGATACAGGCACCATCTAACAGCTATGCTGATCTTTTTATATGTATCTGAACATATGCCAAAACATCTGCCTCGCAGCTTTGTGAAAAGCTGGCAGTACCCTCGCAAGTTCCCCCTGCAAAACACTCTCTAATCTGCATCCACAGTGAGGAGCCCTTAAAATTTTATGGAGGGATATCGGCTACCAGTTTTGCACATGCATATTCCAGAACCTCCATCTGGGATGTCCGCAAGGCAATTTCTGGTATGCCTTTATTCTGATTGTGGGGTACAAGGATGGAAGCCATGGTATTTTCATACCCTTTATCTGTCTAAAAAATCAGTGTCATCCTTTTGCAATATTGCAGATAACAGTTATCAGAAGTGCCAGACTCACATTTGGTCTTGTAGTTTTAATAGATTTTCTCCAGCTACCAAAGGACACGAGGAAAGGTTTTTAAAATTAAATGTGCATAACTAAACATATTTATGTGACCCGTTTGGTCTTTATTTGACTTGAAGAGGTTTGTTTTATTTAAGAATCAGTTAGCATAGCATTTCATTCTTAAACAGGAAAAAATAAGAATAAATATGAGATCATGTGGTGGATCATGTACACATTGGAAATTCGAATCTCTTACTGTGTGTACGTATGAGTGTGTATGTGTGTTATAAATGTTCACCTAATATTTTTTAAATTGGGTTAATTCTTCTTACCCTTCAGCAATTTTTAAACTTCACTTTTAGATGTATGCTTAAAAAACTTGATTAAGAAACCATTTCTTTGCAGTGTTTTGCTGGAAATGTACATACATTTGTAATATAAAGAATTAATCATTTGCATTTTATTTAAATATGTTTTCTGTCAAATCTACAGTCCTTAAAACTTGGCTAAGCACATAAAAGAGTTCTGTTCCAAATCCAATCTACTTCTTGAAACACAAACTTTCCAGTGACAGTTTTAATGTTAAATCCTGCTCATCTTCATTTCCAGATCTAAAGACCTTCCAGATCTTACTTTGAAAGCTTGATTGAAAACTTTGTGGTTAAACTTTTTTAAACTCATGAAGCTATGTAACCGTGACCTAGATATTTTTTTTTCTTCTTTTTATGTGATCTATCTTGTATAATCTTCTCCGTTTTAACATTTCTAGAATGACAGAGAGGAGATGACATTTTTGAGACAGAGCAGTAATGTCAGAGTAAGATCAAGATTGGGAAAGCAGTGCTGACTTCAATGAAGCAGGCATTGCTGTCTTTTACTTTTACAGCTTTCTGAACCAATGAGCAATGCAAATCAAAAAGTCACACTTACATGTCCTGTATCCTGCACCAGTGGTTCTCAGCTGGTTTAACTTAAAGACACAGATTTTACTAACTGCATATGCTCATATGCATTAGTTATTTACTTACCTCAACGCAACTACCACATTCAAGACCCAGAACGGTAGTAGGACATTGTTTTAATAGTCAATGTGACATCAACAGCTCATTCGTAATATATATACATATGGCACCGTCATGAATGCATGTCAAAGAAATGGAAGATAATTGTTTAATAAGGTCTTTACTTTTGTTTGTTTGTGCACAAAAAGTATTCTCATAGCCGTAAAATTACAGCACCACTTCTTTTTGTCAGTTGCTGTTATGGGGGGTCAGAAAGTTCTCGGATGTGATCAAAAATATCTTAATTTGCATATTTTTATGCATTTATTTGAGTATTTTGTATTAAAAATGTTAAGTTATTTAATTATTCTTTAAGTTATTCATCAGAAAGTGTCTACATTCCAAAAAACACCTTGAACAGTGGAAGCCCAAGTCGAAATCATCTTTTTAAAATTGTAATATTTAAAAAAAACAGTTTTTGACACCATATTTAAGCTTATGTCACTTTACAAGTTCAGGCTGAGGGTGAGAGTCATGTGTGCCAACTGGTTGTCTTTTTCTTTGACTTGGATTTTTCTTGGATCTTGGCTTGATGATGTAATACATAAACACTGCAAATTGCATTAAACATACAGCGCAGCAAAGTATGTGTATAACTAAAAGCATTAGTTCTTGAATATATTCTTAATAAGATTTGTTATGTGAACATCATCTTACATGGATTTCATTAAATTCAATTTCTTGAAGACAATACTGAAGCATTTGTTTTGACAGTTCACATTCAGATATTGGCTGCCAATCAGATAAAGCCAATGCACTTTAAAAGACTGAGCTATAGGGAAATGAGCCAGATTCCTTAAATCCGACATAACATACATGCCCTCATACTTGCACATTGAATACACATGTATCCCACCGCGAAAGGGGTGAGAGATGACTGACCGTGGTCAGAGAGTGCACATGACAAATATTTTCCCAGTCGCATGCTGTTCTCTGAACTACACTGTAGATCAGGACTTGTTTGTTTGTGTAAATGTTAATTTTTGCTTTCTTTACGGATGTAGCCTTCCTCTAATTTCCCTCCCCGTGGTGCATGGCTTTGCTCACAGTGTTGACTTTGCAGGGAGAACAGCCGTCTTTGAGCCATAATGCCACGTCTGTCAGCCTGATAAACGTGCCGAGCTGCTTAAAGTCCAGCATTGCAAGGAAATGAGACCCTCAGCGAGTCTCTGATCTATATTTCTTCTTTAGAGGCCTTTAATGCCCGCAAAGCTCTTTTATCACTCCGTAAGGTTGACCAACTACAAATGACCGGCATTGATTAGTCCCTGATTCACACTGGAAATTGTTAGATTGATGCTTTTAAGCTTGTAAGAATGGATCCCTTGAAGTGAGGTCAATAGAATGGACTGAGAATTCTAATGATGCACATTTCCTATGGTTAAAGCCAGGCCGTTTGGAGGGTCAGTGATCATTAATGCTAATGAAATTCTATGTTTAGATCTCTCGTTTTCTAGATGATTTAATTAAGATAGTCTACCATAAATAATAATTTTTTTAGAATCTATAACATGTCTGTTGATTTATCATTGGCATTATAATGTGCAAATGGTGACAATATTGTTACGTGAACCCCTGAACCCCCCCCGAACCCCCCGATTTCTGTGACTGACTGAGTTCTGCTGTAATTAATGCCGGTTGGCAGTCCCTGAGTCAATAGGGCTAGTGCCCATTTTCTGTCAATTGCTGCTATGTCTGCTATGTGGCCCCAGAGAGGTAACATCTACAACTAGACAGATACTGCATTGTAATTTCCTAATTTATTCCATAAACAGTCAGACGGAAACCACTGGAAACTTGACATCGCTGTGTCTCCACTGGAACACAGCGATTGAGTTGCAACACTTACTAAATTACAGTTACACAACACTCCAGAGACGTTTACTAGGACAGGATATATGCTTGTAGCTCACTCAAAAAAAAAGGACATTTCTGACATCGTTTAGTAGGCTACCTTTCCAAACTCTCTTTCTTCTATGTAACACCTCTTAAGTCAAATAAGCTTTGTGTGAGGAACAGTTCATCCTAGATTTGTGAACTGGATCAACTGTATTTTTTTTTTTTAAGATCTAGGATCCTATCTGGAATTGTCAGTGGTGGAGGATTGTGAGGTAAAATACTAAGATATTTTTGGACAAATTACTTAACATGCAGAGTGTAATATCTTTTTACTCTGATGAATTTCATAGACTAGTCCTCGTTATTTAGCATGGAAGATGTAGCAATCACAACATCAGATATGTTAATGCATGATTCATTACTTTTCAGTGAACAAAATGTATTGTTCAGATTTGATTGAATTTTGTAATGCTATTTGTAAACCGGTCCAAGTGATTCATCGTAGAGAATCCACTTGAACTAGCTTGGATTGATCCTTTTACAGTGCTAAAAAGTCAACAACTCAGAGATTCAATGTATTTTTTGGCTCAAGTCTCTAGTTAACATTGATCATGTTTCATGACTTCGTAGCAATCACACGTAGCAATAGAGCTCGAACATGTGTAGTATTTGTCTAATGGCACAAAAGTAAACCTACTAACCTTTGTTTATTGACGATTAAATTATGTTTTGTTCGTACATGACTTTAAAGGGCAAACTGTTCATTTAAATTAGTAAAATGATAAGCTATATATAATATAATTTTAAAATACTTTGTGGTGTATTTTTGTTTCTACTTTGCAAACGCTTAAATTATCAGTAATTTCAATTGATATTCTCTTGATTTCGCAGGACTGGAATCAAACTTCTTCTTATTTGCAGTTGATGAAAATGTAATGTTTGCATCCACCAATCTTCCTTAGTTCACTGTGCTATAAATCCAAACTATGAAACTGTGTTTTGGGTGATTGTTTCTCAAATTTATTCGGAGTAATGGTGGCTGATCACATTATAGCCTACTCCATAAATGTGAGGGCTCTTGTTCCCTACCCTCAACCCTTATTCCTCTCCTGAAGATGTGATGTGTGAGAATCCATTGAACAGCTACACTTGATTTTAAAGCCTTTAAACTTAATTCTGCGGGGAGGTGAGCTAGAGATGCAGTCGACCCAGAATCCATCTATTTTTCAAATACGCTAAAATGGTGTCAGAATATTCACTGCAGACAGCAATATCTTGTATTAAAAATAAGCATGGCTTTGTTTGGTCAATATTGTAAAGGAAAGTTTCAAACAGAAGGTTTAATCACATCAGAACCTTTTCTCGGATTACCCTAAACCGAAGACTAGAATACTCAAGACTTGTCACTTATAAAGTTTTGAATGGGAAAATATGTGCTCAGTATGGCCGCTCTATCAGATGAAGCTCCACCTTCTGAGCAAAAGAGCCAATCCCAAATTGAGTTGTCTTAATTTAGAAACTCTCTGTTACCTTTTTCCGTGTGGGATACAAAGCCATCTGGGTCTAACGCCGGCCGGTATGTAGTACCATAAAAACACAAACCCGCCAGACTGATAAATTACTCAGAGGTTAGAGGGACTCGACCCGTATAATTCACTTAGTCCTTATCTTGCCTAACTTGTTAACTTCAGTGATATCAGAAATCAAGAGGTCTCCAGATAAAAACGTGCTCACGGCTTCCGTTTACTGCGCCCCTAGTTTGCATATCTTTGGCCAGGAAATTTATGCACGCTAAAGTCTTACGCACACCCTACTAGAGACAAAGATTTCAACAATCTAAGATGAATCAAGAAATTATTTATTCGTCAGGTAAAATTATATATATAAGTAAATTACATAATTAAACAATGTGAAATTTCATTCAGTTCCAATTTAAAAGAATGCATAACTTTGGTAAATCAAGAAAGAATATCAAGCCAATTACATAATTATAATTTATATAATTTAATAATTAGAATTTGATTCAGTTTCCAGCAAATGCATACCTGACAATCAGAGGAGCACATAGAAGATGTGACGGAGTGGAGGCCATTCTACTTGCAGAGAAGGTGCTAATGAGCGGTTTCATTCTTTCACCTTAAATACTCCAGCCCAAACAAATCTCTTGATCAGTCATAAAACACCCAAGCCTTTGGCCTGCCAGCAATTCTCTTGCAGCTGGTCAGAGGCTTC
>JAUMHI010000061.1:6119787-6157767 GCA_032359435.1 Enteromius unitaeniatus
GGTGGGAACTAAAATTCCGGGGAAGGTTCCCGCTGCCGCTCGTTGGAGAGAGCCACAGAGGCGCGATCCGTGACAGTTATATATGCATACTGTTTGATGAATAGCTTTCTTTTGCCTGAGGCCTTGTTTGCATTCATGTCTGGATTGTAATAATCCAGTAATTATCTCCAGCTGTGAGGTAAAATTAATTATTAAATGTTTCCTTGAGCATTCTTGGACCGACAAATGCGTTGATATTTCCTCAACACATCTACTGATAAGATTTGGTATAATTTGTTAATAAAATGTGATTTATTCAAAATATAAAGAATCTGTAGTCATTATGTGTTACTATCACTTTTGGTCAATCTAGAAATCAAAAGATAAGGTCTAGAGACTGTTTGAAAATATAATTAGTTGTTTACAAGAGCAACTTTTATTGTAGGAAGTGTCTGTGAACCACATCCTTTATTTACACTCAACGAGAGAAATAGGCATGCTGTTGCTAGTAGTAACCGCATAAATGAAAATGACAATGACAATATAAAGTAATTAAGATGAATCTAAACAAATCCATTGAATTTGGCTCTTGTACTGTTGGTAGGTATACAAAGATGCTCAAGGCCATACAGTATGTTATTAAAGTTTCTTTAATGAAAAGTAAGCCACTTCATTTAAGTAGAATTTTTTTTTTCATGCCACCTCCATAGAGGTTCCCCTTTAGTTGAGTCACTCCGACGTTACATATGGGAACTCACATGAGAGACCAATCGCCTTTGAGTTTAAGAAAATGCCAATGAACATTGGCGTGCACTGATTGCATCCAGGTGCACCTCGTCACTATATGAGTGTACACTATATAAGTGTAACCAGTCAGCTGGAAGTGGCAACAAAAACCACTGGATGGCACTCCAGCGCCATGTGTACTCTTTGTGTGTTTGTCTCCGTTTCTATGTCTGGACTCTTATTATGAACTTGTGTCTCCTCCCTTCTTGTCTTTTGCCATGGACCCATCCGTTTCTCCATCTCTAGCCTTGTTTGTATGTGTATTTAAGTCCCGGCTGTCTCTGTGTGAATTCGGGTCAATGTTGGATGTACCGTGTTTGTAATCCCTTTGAACAGCCATCCATGTCCTTCCGTGTTTCCCTGTTTGGATTTATTGTTATGGACTCTGCCTGCCTTGGATATTCTCTCTCATCTCTTCCCTCTTGGATTTTAGTTCACTGATCGTCTGACCATCGCTTCGCCTACTAGATTATTCTTACGTCTATGTCTTTTATGTTCCTGTTTGCCGCTGCTCCGACTCTGCCTGTACTGACTCTGTGTTTATAATAAACTAGTTGCATATGGATCTGCATGCCTCTACGTCTCCTTGTTACAATAAGAGAGCACAGATGCAGTGCACCTACAGACTTTCTCTTTGGAGCCTTGCCATTCTGAGTTGGAATCGGTTGACACAAAGAGAGCTAAGAAAAAAAGAGTTCCTGCGAGTTAATGCTCTCTGCCCCTCTGACAGCAAATGACTGAGCAGCTGTCAGCTGGTCCTGGGGGCTGGTGGCTTTTTTAAAGGCTGTGAGCAAACCAGCCTTTTGCACTCCAGTGGAGACCAACTGAGTACACGGCAGTGCCGCGAGAGGTCCTCCCTGGGCAATGCAGGAAAAAGAGCTCACGGTTAGTAAGGTATTCTCCGAAATGTCTATCCTGCCATGTGCTTCCGGATGCCGTAGTTTCAGTTTTTCCTCACCTCTTGGGATGGACATGATCGCTGCCTCACGCATCTGGGCGAGATCACTCTGGGTCTGCGTTCGTGGATGGTTCATTGCGGGACCTTCATTGCGTGATGTCCCGCCTCTCGTTCGCTTGGGGAAACTCATATTGACTGCACAGAATGTTCCGATAAAAACCCTGCAGACTACAAGCCCCGTCATGAAGTGTTGCCTGTCCAAGCCAGATGCCAAACTGCCGGCTATGCTCCTCCGAGCCGCCAAGGTGGTCGAATTGGGGGTGTCCATGGGCCCCCGTCCCATCCTTCGAAGCTGGATGATTGGTTTCTGGGGGGGGTTAGGGACCGCAATACTAAAGAGTTTCCCCCCCGGTGCCTTTCTTCCCAGAGGTGCGTGAGGAGCTGATTAGGTCGTAGCGGCCCCCATTCCCTTGCCTACACCCCGGCTCCTCACCACTCACCAATCTCAATGGCGCGGTAGCCAAGGCCTGCGCAGTGCTACCCCAGGCTGAGCGGGGTAGTGCAACCTGCTGCAGCAATCCACTCGACACAGGAACTACCGCCACTGAAGACGCAGTCACACCAGCCACTTGTTCTTCGTCCGAAGTAGAAGGGAGAGCTGAACACATTATGTGCTCGGCTCTGAAGCGAAAAGCTAAAGTGCGCTGTATCCGCTGCCAATTTATACTCTCGCTGTGATTCAAATTTGTTTTCACACACGCAAAGTAAATTGGTCCTCTCAAAGCCAGATCCCAATTTGTCGGTCATAAACAACATGACTCGGAGTGACTGACTGAAAGGGAACTGAATTAGTCCAAGGTAATATAATAACAGAAAAAAAAAATAGTTTAATGTCTGTTTTTCTTTTATACTAAATAGTCATTTAGACCACTTTGATAAAGAGTTTTAATAAAATCATAAAATTTGACATGAAGGTATGCAAATATTGCATCCCTTTAAACAACAACATGAAATTAAGCCACATAATGACTCAAAAAGATATTACTGCATTACTTTTAGACTAATTAATTTGTGCAACTGTTCTTGAGAATTCAGGGTTTGCTTTTCAGTTTGTTGATGTGGGACTGTGGTGGTGTAAATCCAGTACTCCGAGCTAGTTGTGGCGCCAGTAGTTGAACTGAGACAAAGGCATTTGCTTTTGTTTGCACGCCTTACGTAATGACCAATTTTCTTCACAAGCAACTCTTGTTCTTTTTTAATGACTTCCAAGTTTTTCAGTGATTGCGGGGTTTGTTCACGCCTCATTTTGTTTTACCATCAAATCTCTAAATTCCACCTTGTTTGGAGGAGTGACGGAGGACAGAGAGATTATTGCAGAGGGTTTTTGTAGGTTGAGCCGCAGCATTCTGGCGTGGAGTAGGTGCAGAACTGCTTGTGCCACTCCAATCATACAGAAGCACCTGGTGGTTATTTGGCTGTAACTCTTTGTCTGTCTGCTTCTTCTTTGTTGGCATTCGTGTGACAAGAATGTAAAAACAAACAAAGTTGTCAAGTAGTGCAGCAAGTGATATTGAGGGCTAACGCTCACAGAAACTTTGAAAGTGAATAATGGCAAGCGCATACGTTACTAATACTCTGCAGCTTGACAGATCACAGCATGAAGAATGATGTTCAGTTGTAACTCACACACCCTCTTTGTTAATGATAATAATCTTATGTGACAATTTCAGAGTGTGAGTTTGGAAAGCACCTTAAATACTGACACAAATCACAGCTGACAGTCAGAATGTTTCCAGGCAGACAAATAGAGCGTGATGATCATAGATCTATATCAAGAGCATTTTTGTATTCTCATGAATATCCGTTTTTATGTCTGAATGATTTAGCAAGTCCCGTTAAGTGAAAAACAGCAAATTTGAATAATGTCATTCTGATAACATGGCAATGTGTTTCTGTGAAGGGAGTTGTCCATGTTTAATAGTGAATGTGGGATTACTGGTCATCGACAGACGTCTAAATATCTGCTGACTTTCGGCAGCTTATAATTATATTAAATCAGGTTATAACTTCTTCAAACATGTTTTTTGCTGTGGTACTTTACAGACAACCCTAGGCTGATACTGAGGATTGTGCCTGGAAGTTCTGATTGGTTGATAGGGCATGGTTGTTTTGCAGAGGTGGGTAGTAACGAGTTACATTTACTTCGTTACATTTACTTGAGTACATTTTTTGGGTAACTAATACTTTTAGAGTATATTTAAAAATGGGCAGTGAACAATGACTATTCACAAATGATTAATTCTATTGAGTCAATTCCGTTCAAAGACTTCACATGGTTTTAGACAAATCATATAAATTGTACGAGTGAGGTTGTACGAATTAGCACGAATTTTGCACCTCATACGAATTGGTTGTGAGACTGTGTTGGAATATTCACATAAAACCTCATAGGTTATGAACGTAAACAGTTGAGAATGAAAATACATATATAACAGTCTATTGGATCCGTGCAGCTCTTAAAGTGACAACAGACTAATATTCCAGCTTTCAAATGTCTATGTAATATTAATAAAATAACAAAAGAGAACATTTCTACTGATCTTGAATAAAGGATTTTTAGCGTTAAAAAAACTAAATAAGTTTAATTCTTACACTGAAGACTACGCTGTTCTGCTTTACATTTGATTATTGTATTTCTGTAGTAGCCTGTTAGCTAATTTATTTAGACTTGCATAAAAAATTTTTTAAAGCACTGTTTCTATCTTTTTTTTCTATTAAATGTGTCCGTTATTTTTTATTGTATTACTGACTTTTTTCATATGGCCCACTCACATTCATGTTTACCGTGATTACAGTATTGACCAAAACAATCATTATTATTTTATTATTATATTATATAGATGTTTTTATTTTTTTTTCCCATAATCATGCAGCAGTAGTATGAATAAACTAAATGGTTAATGTTTAAAACAAAACAATAGTAGGTTTTCTAGGACTAATCAATTTGAATAATTATGTAGTAACTATAAAATAATTATTTCAGACATAATTCATGGTCGCACATATTGCATAAATAGAGTTTAAATATTAACATTTTAGTATTAAATAATTGAATATACATCGCATAAAAGCTATAGTTTTAAGGTATAAAATAAAACAGCATAGCAAGCACTGCTAATTATGGATTTATCTGTCAGAATGCTTGAGGAACTATGCTTCAAAACCCATTTCACAGTTGATTGCAATTTTTTTGATTATCTATCATAAACCTTCATTTTAGTTTATATACATGTAGCTAACATACAGAAAAATATTCTGCTGTGGACATTGTAAACACATACAAGTCCTGTTTGTTGAAGGGAGAAACTGGTTTGTTAATGGTCCATTTTATTGAACCATCCACACACTGGCAAGTTCTCCCATTCACCTTTTGTTCTCTTTCCACCCCGTGAATTTATGGACACCGGCCTGTATTTGGTAAATGACCCGATGTCATAGAGTAATTTTGCTCAGCCCCGAGCGTCATAGTTTGGACTTTAATTTATCTGAGTAGGCTACACTGAGAGCTAGTCTATGCAGTTCCAGTGGTTGATCATGCAACCAGCAGCAAAAAGCCATGACCATATGTCTTCCCCCGGCGTGTGGGAGTGAAGACCAGAGCAGGTGCTCGGCTGCCTTCCCCGGCTGTTGCAGGCCTGAGTGCAAGTCGACGAGAGAGAAAACATGATTACTCAAATAAAGATCCGCTGATAGGGAGGAAAACAAATCTACTCAAACATCTGCAGCCAGTGCTTAAACCCACAGATCGTCTCCATCCAAAACATGGAAAGGGGAAAAATGTAAGCCCTCTTTCTGGGCTGTTATGAGGAAGATTTCATTATCAGGTTTCCAGACCAGTGCTGTGGTCAATTTTAAGGAGAAAGACTGATATCAGGAGATGGATTTTGCTCATTACAGGGAAAGAATAAATCAATGTGCATGATGAATTTTACATTAGGAATTGAATTTTAGTTACATTTGTGTAAAAGCTGAATTGCTGCAAAATGCGTAATAATTATTAAATATTAGCTGCCAACTTTATTTCAGTCATGCTGAAAGAAAAACACAGGGCTGAAGAACTCAAAAATAAGTATTACATCATCATCTATTCATCTTCATGTCATTCCAGATTTGTATGACTCATTTGACTTTCAATACATTTTGTGTTTTTGAACTTACTTTGTGTTCCACAGATGGAAGTCATACAAGTTTGGAACAACATGAGGTTGGATAAAATGTACAAAATGTACATTTTTGGTTGATAAAACACTTCTGCAGTAACCTGCATCAGAGTGCACTGTATCCAAAAGCATAAAAGCAACTAAACTTGTGGTTTTGTGACACCTAAAATGTACCACACCTGACTTGAGTTGCCAGCTCTTGCTGCATGTGTTCTGTACTGATGTGATATTCTACTGCAAGCATTAAATCGGGCTAATAGTCTCTCCTTTCCATTTTATCTGATCTTTTAGAGATATGACTCAGAGATCTGACACACTGAGATTTCATTTCCTTGCAACACTTAATGCTAAACTACAAATGAAACCCATTTACAATGGATTCCAAAAGAATTGCTGTTATATAATGAAAATTCATAAACACATTTTAAAAGATTCTTACCCATTTCTGCTTAACACGTTTGGACAGACAGAGCACCATAATATCTCTTATGTGAGGGTGAATGGATTTCACTAAAGTTTTGTAAATTTTCTAAATGAAATTTCCTGTTGTATCGTCTTGTTAAATGTGTTTTCATAGCTTTGTTTTGATGCTGTAGTAATTTAAATGTTATATATAATGCCTATACAATAGACTGTTGACACATAACATGTTCATGGACTTTCTTTTTCATCAACATCCAGATTTTTAGATAGAAATTAATGGGTTGTTGAAGGGTTGCCTTAAAAGTCCCTGGGCTTTTCTTTTTATCAGCATTATGTTCTTTTTTATTATTCATATTAGTTCTAATTCAAACTAATACTGTATGTTTAAGATTGGTGATCTCTTTTATTTTTTCTCCCATTTTAAATGGCCAGCACACAGGTGTGATTTATTAATTAATTTATTTACCTAAATTAAATGCAACATTCCATGTGTTCTCTCTGTGTCTCTCTCCATGTGTTTCAGTTAATTTCAATTTCATTTTGAGTTCAGTTGCATGCATGCATTTTTTTATTAAAATGGCCAATGCAGACATAATTTATGACCACTGGTATTTAACATAATAATATCTACAGTAGTATGGTGTATAATTGTCATTGGTTGATTAACAATCATTAATAAAAAAAAAACATTTTTAATTCTCAAGTAGTTTCCATGTAATTTAATCTATATTGTTTGATTTGTTCTGAAGTTATCTAAGCTGGTTTCTCTCATATAAAGATTATTTTGAAATATTATTCTAATGTGTACTGTGATGAGTGTACATTGCTGCTATAATTGAATATTGTTTACTTTAGTTGGCAGCCGTCAAAGATGTGCTGTTTATTGCAGCCTGTCACTCCATCTGTAGTCTAAAGAAGTTTGAATTGACGTTAAAAGGTGAGAACAGAGACAGACATTGGTTAAAGCTCAGTTAGACATAAGAGATCTGCATTTGTTTCCTCTGGTGAGAGAGAGGAACTTGAAACCCTCTGTGTTTTCTTGTAACACAGCTCTTTGTCTCTTTCCCTGCTGGAAGAGAGCTCATCTTCTTTTCTCAACTTTGCAAGTCGTAAAGTCCCCCTCCCTTCATCAGCCTCAGATGTGTGAAAGCTTTTCTCCATTCTGAGCTCAGAAGGGCACCATTAGCTTCTCTTGAAGGTGGTGTGATGAGAGTCCAGTAAAATGTCATCGTCTAATCAGACGAAGACAATAAGCAGCTTGCTGGTGGTTCATATTCCCAAATTACACCATTTTTGTGTTTGTGTTTATAGCTTTGTGGTCTGTTATCAGCATGAAATTGGCATTTGGGCACTAAAGAGTGTGTACATACTGTAGTATTTGAGAGTATCCTTCACTATATATATATATATATATATAGAGAGAGAGAGAGAGAGAGAGATTTATATATATATATATATATATATATATAAAATGGACTTTAATTTTTTTTTCAAATGCTGATAACAGAAAGCATTAACAAGTCTTTCTTGAATACAAAATCAGCATATTCATAGTATATTTACCGTCATAGGAGTAGCTAAACATCAAAATATAAAACAGGTACTTTAAATTGTAACAATATTTATATATATTTCACATATTCAATATATAATATGTAATGTATTTTTTATTTACAACAAATTACTGACAAAAAAGTCAGTCTTTTTGTTTTTAGTTTTGTTTTTGGAAAGTAGTCAAATTATGAGTTTATGTACAATTAATATATTTATATATTTACCTGTTTTATCTTTTAATGTGCATTCCTATCATGGTAAATATATGTTGAATATGCTGATTGTGTGTGTGTGTGTGTGTGTGTGTGTGTGTGTGTGTGTTTATTTGATCTGCTTCAAACTAAGCTAAATTGAATTTAAATAAATAGATTAACAAGTAACAAGAATATGAAGTATTTTATTCATGTTCTTTTTTCATGGCTCTTAAAAATCAGATCACATCTCAAGGTAGTTGTCAAAATTGTTTTATTCTTTTGACGCCAGCTGCAATTGAGATAAATGGGGACTCTACTGGATAGTTTTCTGCAGGTTTGAAAGATTTCCTTATTCGTGCTGTTTAAAAAGAGCAATGTTTTGATAATGCCACGAGTTACACTTTCACCATATTCAACCTGAAGTACACTCATCACTTTTACTACTTTTAAATTAAACCCACAGTTAGCTACTCTGTGCTAAAACTCACAAAATAAATCTTATTCCTTCTTTCCTTTCACTTTTTTTTTTTTTAAACCATGGATGGAAGTAATTAACAATGGCCAAGCTGCTACAAGAGGTGCAGAGCCCCATTACATTAATCAGCATTTTTCAGTATGTCAGAAAAGACGCATATGAAAGAGAGCCATCTGGTGGGGGCTAAAGATGGACGGTGATTTAAGGCATCACATCTACTCGTCATTAAACACCCTCACGGCAAATGTCAAGAGGCATTAGTGTGGGAGCTGGCCATGCTGTATAATGATGAGCCTTTGTGAAATGTATGGCAAGTAGGCTCCGACAGTACAGTGTGGGCTACCTTAATTTACTCCAGGAAGGGGATGGAAAGGTAGGTGGAGAGATAGTTGTTGTGTAATAATGACTCCTCATCCATCTTCAGGCAGATCTGAAAATGAGGTCATTCGCACTCTAAGTGGGAGTCTATCGCCGCTGCTCTTCTATAGCGTGTGGGGCGGAGATCATGGGGATAATCGTTGTTTTAGGACATACTGAAGAGAATGAGGGCCTTCTGATGTATTAATATCACTCCATCACAACAATGTAGGAAGAGCGTATCACCCCGTGTTTGAGGACTTTGGATGCTTTGACTGCATCGAGATCAGTGATGCTGTAAATTGCATTCTAATCTCTGATCTGTGTGGCTTGGGCATTCACTTGATTTTCATTTGAGGAGTGAACGGCCAAGTGCTACTTTGAATCATAATATAAATGTTATTGTATAAATTGGCGTGCTTTGGGATAATTGGGGAAACTTGATTAATTCCTTTGACATTGATGAGCCAGACTTTTAAATGCTGGTGAGCTCAGTTGCTAATATATGGGTCCACTGAGCCACAAAATAGGAGACAAATGAATGATAATTATCTTCCAGAGTGTTGAAAACAATAAATCCCACAATGCTTTGTTTTTCTATTTGGGCACTGCATGGTGGCTTTGTTTCCTCTTTTTTTCTATTCCTTTTTTTTTTTTTTTTATTAAATAGTAGCAAAAGCTATTCAGTAGAAAAGTAAGCGTTTGAGATGTAAAAAGCAATAAAAAATAACCTCTGCACAGTAATGTCATCACTCCTTGGTTGTTTTGACTGAAGTGAGAGGAAGAGCAAGAGGGGGATATTTCAGGAGGGATGATATTATTGCATCAAGGTTGAAGTGCTGCGAAGTGCTCTTCCGCCATGCCTTATAGTTATATTTTTTTTAAACGCTTAAAAAATCACCACATTTTATTTTGTGTCACCATACTTACTTTTTAAATAGGAAAAACGTGGAAGTGTTTGGTGGTTTCAAAATTCATCTCTATTTGGATCCTATGGAATGAATGGAGCTAAGCTAAATGCTAACATAGTGGCGCCTTTTCTTTAAATATAGCTATTATGAAGCATGTAGGCTAATATTTTATATTTGGAATATTATTATGAAATATAAGAATTTTTTGATTTGTCATGATTTGCCACACCATGCTGTCAAAACATTTAAACGAGAGAAACATCCTACAGTTTTCTTGTTGCATATCATTTCATACATTACATTTGCATTTAGTCTACGCTTTATCCAAAGCAACTTATAAATGAGGACAGTGAAGCAACCATATCAACAAAAGAGCAATGACATACAAGTGCTATACCAAGTCACAGTTAGCTTATGTATCATACATGTAGTTCTTGCATTTATGACCATTAATGATGTTCATCTCTATTCTCTCTATTTCTAAAAAAGAGCAGAAGCTGGTGGCACTTAATGATGCTTGTGATGACACAGTGCTGCTGACCTTTAGGACGGAGTAGCAGATGCTTCCTGCCTTTTGTGAAAAAGGTCACAAACGCTTTGATGTGAACGCCACTGCCAAGGTGATTAAAAATGAAATAGGACCTGCTTCACACATACCTGTATAAAATAGCACTACCTACAGATATGTATCGTTCTCTCATTCTATCTAGCTGGCTATAATTTGCATCTAATCCTGGCAACAAAAGATTTGTCCACCTTTTAGCTGACGAAGACACCCACCAGCAGAGCATGAGTTTTGTTTCTGTCATGTGCCACTGTGAGTAATCTTCCAAAGCCTAAACATTACAAAGTCTCATTCAAGAACCTGCCTTAGCCTCAAACACAAAAGATTAGAGCTGCATTAATGCTTCTTTAAGCCTCAGGCAGGAATTGATTTATGCAGGATGCCGCGTGCCGTCAATTGGTTAACAGATCTCCATGACAGTGTCATCTCATCAGAAAATTTTACAGACTGGCTGTGTACAGGCGTAATGGGAGAGGGAGAGATTGAGTGTTCAGTTGATCAGGGATTGGCCTTGTTTCAAAATCTTCCTGTTTTATTGATTACAATGATTTGTGGGATTCAAACTGTTTCAGGCTATGTAAGTAGCATGTGTCCAATGTGTGTTGCGAATAGCAAGCTAATATGTTTGTAAATCACTCTAAAACGAATTATGATTACAAACTGTTTTGTACGTTTAGAAAGCAACATAAAATGATAGTGCAAAATACGTAAGTTTTTTAAATGTTACTAGACACTCATCCAGTGAATCACAGAGAGCACATTTTTATTAATCAAATTTGACTGATTCTTTGTAATACTTTGTAAGATATTTGAGATGATTTAGCATGTAGATTTACTGTAATTATCATTTTGTCACAATGTGATCCTCCTCCTCATGTAAATTAGATTTCACAACAATTAAGTTCTCAGAGGCCAACTCCTGATAACATTTTATAATTTGTGGATGTTATTAAAAGAAATGGTAACCCAGAGGTCACTTTAGTTTGTGTTGAAAAGTCACAGTTGAGCAGCACATAAGTCAAGCAGCATATGTTCTCAGTGTGAAACAGATTTTGTAGTGAATGACTTGAAAATAGCCTGAAGGATATCATTTTAATATCCTCATGTTTTAATATCTTCCTGTACAGTAGTTATGCAAGGCTTTGTTTGTAATACATGTAACAATTACAGGGATATTCCAGGTCCAATACGTTTAATTCAATAAAAAGCATTTGTGGTGTAATATTGATAATGATGGGTAGAAATGTTGACAATATTAGTTTAAAAAACAAAAACATTGCGATACAGTAGAACAGACCAGACATTGCACTTTTTAAAGAATTAATTTAATGGCATTAACAGAAATTTAATCAGCCGTTTATTATTAAAAATGATTTGGTGTATCTACGCAATAATTTATTTTCTTTTTGTTACATTTATGTTTGCAGTAAGTTGTTGGCTTGTCACTTAGGGTTAGTTAGCTAAAATAAATAATGATCAAATACATTTCTTCAACTAGTTTCTGAGAAATCATTTTTCATTTTCTGTTTAACTTGATGTACTAAAACAACTAAACGCAAATAAAAACTGATAAAAATGAAAAAAGCACACAACAAAATACTCAAACTTTTAACTAAAACTATAATGAAAAAATAAAACTAATGAAAAATATGTATCTCAATTATGCTAAAATAACACTGACTTGTATTGAACCCAGAACATTATCTCTAAAAATTCCAGCAGGACGCCACAATGAAATAAATAAAGCCAGTGTCTTCATAGCAATAGCAGGAGCCCTTACCACTTTGATTCTATCTAAATGAGACAAGATGTCCTTTCATGTTGGGAGTACATCATCTCTGGTGGTCAAAACAACCCAATTAAGCCTTTGATTAAAACTAGTATGGACACTAAAGAGAAATAGTTTTTTTACAAAAGAAAAACCTTCAGAGTATCTCTGCATTTTTCTCTCATGGAAACCCTAATGAGCAACGCCTGCCTTGCATACCCATAAACACTAATTGGCTGAAGAACTGAAAGAAACACCTGTTGGTCATGGAGGTCATGGCCATCAGAGGCCAAACTCACAGCACACTCACTCAAACAGACACAAACTCCACAGGAGGTCTCATGTGCTTCTGCATGTGAAGGTAATCACAAAACAAAGGTGTTACCTGACTACATAACTTTTTGTATCTATATATATATATATATATATATATATATAAATATATATATCATTGTTGTCAGAAGGCCTCAAGTGCTTTGATCTAATCTGAACATACTTTATAATTCCCTCTTTCTAAAGAACTTGACAAACAATGTGCGAGTGTGCCGGCAGATCAATTTGAATTTCAAGCGCAAAACTGTATTCCGATTCAATCTCAGACATCTTTGAGATCACGTTTCAGAAACTTTAAAGTCTTGCCAATGACGCATCCTTATTGGATGTCTTTACTGAGGAGCCAGCACTACTGCGGTCTGTGTTATGCTTTGATGTTTTTGCCGCATGGGGTATGTAGAACAGGGTGGAAATGAAAGCCCTGCGCATCACTGAATTCACCCCTCAGTCTTCGGTTTTTAATCCCAATTGCTTCCAAACAATATATCTGCTGGAGTTAAAAGAGAAAAGGAATTTTCCCAGCATGGCTAGCCACTGCAAAAAAGTGCAATTTTGCAGCTTATTATGTTTTTCCACCCCTTTAGTTTTAAATCATTTTAATTTATTAATTTATTAATGTTAATTAAAAGTCAAGCATGTTTTAGTGGGGCTGCATTCAACTGACACATTTCACTATATGCCATTCGTCTTTGAGTTTTCTATAACCAGGGGATATTCTTAGAAATTCTTAATTATTATATACAGTATGCAGTTAGGGCCTAAAACTAACATTTTGCCATGCCTGCCAGTGGTCAGTGATTTGATTGCAGATTGCATAGATTTGCAGCCATAAATATGCTTTACTTGCCTTGAAACTGTATGTTATTAGCATTTCATAATAACAATTAGAATTTTTATATTATTAATAATATTGATTATTATTATTATTATTATTATTATAGCAATACAATTGTGAGACTTGGTATTCTTTTATTAGCTTTTAAACATTAAAATGTAAAGGCCAGAGTTTTGCTTTGAGAGGCAAATTTTATGGGAGGAGATTATAAAAACATATCATATAACGCTCATTAAAATCACTGATATTTATGCTATTATTTAACACCCAAAAAGCATGTCTTAAGCAGATGGTAATTTGTGCTTCTCTTTGTAGATTGCGCTAGTCAATATGAAAATGATTGATCTTTGTCCGTGTTCTTTAATGTGTGGGTAAATCACCCCACCCCCCATAGCTTTTATTGAATTGTGCTATAACACTAATTTGCCATGTTTAGTAGATCTGGACCCATTTATTTATTTACATAAATCAGGGAAACCTCTCTTTTGAAATGTTTTTGTTCCATAACGCATTTAAGGCATTGTTAAAATTTACCTTCCAACTAGCAAGTTTCGTATACTTCCCAACCTTAATATTTACTGGCATTTGGTGTTTAGTGAGGGTCCATTTCAGGCCCCGCATGTGGTTAATTGTGATTTAATATTATAAAATGTTTAATTGTCTGAGAATTGGTAGAGGTAGTTCATTTCAGATGCTGGGTCATTTGAAGATGTTATGTGGTTACCTGCCAGGTGCTTGCAGCGTCTGCACACCTTTAATTGGGCATCTGAAGGCCTCGTTTCTCATTGTGTTGCAGTTCTAATGTTATTGGACTGACATGTTTTTAAGATCTGGTAAAGGTCCAACAGACTTCTACAAGAAATCCAGAAAAACAGGCTTTCATAATTTTCCCCTGCTAATGGCTAATTCAGGAAAATTTGCATCTTTCTCCTTTGTGTTTCCCTTCAGCAGAGAGTGAGTGGGGTGTGCTGGCAAAGAACAGACGGATCCAACCCCAGAGAACCTTTTTTGCTGCGATGAGTTTAGAATGCTTTGAATTATCGGGTATAATAAAAAAATATGGCAAATTCATCACTTTTTAGATTACATGACAAAAACTGTTGCAAACAATGTTTTTTAGATGTAAATCTTATCTAACCTATTGACCTTTAAAATGTAAATGAAAAAATTTGGAAAAAATTCTGTTACACAAATAATATTTACCTTATCAGAT
This sequence comes from Enteromius unitaeniatus, assembly GCA_032359435.1. Classification (NCBI taxonomy): domain Eukaryota; kingdom Metazoa; phylum Chordata; class Actinopteri; order Cypriniformes; family Cyprinidae; genus Enteromius; species Enteromius unitaeniatus. The sequence goes on from JAUMHI010000061.1 coordinate 6,134,299, forward strand.
CCATACTCACAATTTGTCATGCACTGACACCACCTAATATTGAACATTTTTAACTTTAGAGCTTCAAAGTTGCTTTCAGAATTTAGATTATAGCTATTTGAATATCATATGTTGTTGTTTTTCTATTTCATGCATCCTGCCAGTCTGTACCTTTCCCTGAATGCCTTGCTATTCCCAAAAGGTCTGAATATGGAAACTTGTGATTTGTTTCTGGTATGTTTGCCTGCTGAGGGCAAACAAAGGATATCTGAATAAGCGGTAATGCAAGACTTGCCCCAACCAACCAGTTTAATTGGAACTAAGTAACAAAGCTACCTTTGCTGAAGGTGAATGCTGAATCTTAATTAAATCTCCTGGCTGCAGCTGGGCTTTAATTTATCATAATATAAGGAGATCACATCCACTGGACAAGGCCATTGCCTATGAAATCATAATGTAATGCATAACAGTGTGTGCATTTTACATATTAAATTATTTATATATTTGTTTTCATCACTGAATATAATTTAAAGAATTCAATCCAGCAGGTTTATTATTAGCACATTGTGTGCAGGGAAGTGAAAGGTGAGAGATTTGCTCCATAGAGGTCAAAATATGTTTTGCAAATTCTAACTTAAGTGCTCCGCTGCATGTCTTAAAGTCATAACATGGCTCTCTTGAACACCTAATTCTGATTAGTCAATTGCATCATATAGTTTTTTATAATGGCCCCAAAAATATGTTTCCAAAAGAGTGCATGTGTGTGTGTGTGTGTGTGTGACCCTGGACCACAAAACCAGTCTGGGGTATATTTGCAGCAATAGCCAAAAATACATTGTATGGGTCAAAATTATTAAATTAAAATTCTTAGGAAAGGTCATGTTCCATGAAGATATTTAGTCAATTTCTTACCGAAAATATATTAAAACTTAATTTTTAATTAGTAATATGCATTGATAAGAACTTCATTTGGACATCTTTAAAGGTGATTTTCTTAGCATTTAGATTTTTCTGTACCCTCAGATTCCATATTTTCATATAGTTGTATCTCTGTCAAAAATTGCCCTATCCTAACAAATACATCATACATCAATGGGAAGCTTATTTATTCAGCTTTCATATCATGTATAAATCTTAATTTCGATATATATGATATATGTATATACTCAACTTATTTTTTACTTGTTTGCAAAACATACTTTTATTGTAATAAGGAATTGTCTTAATTGTATGTTGTATGTCGCTTGTTATATGTTATTCCTTTGTATATCCCTTAGAATTAGCAGTCTTTTAAAAAAAATGAGTCACTAGATATTGTAATCTTTCTGATCGCATACTGTTTCCTATGAATCCTGTCTTGAGGGACAGATAAAATAACTATTTAAGTCATTAATTATCAGTATTGTTTTGTGATTTGAATCATTTCATTAGTCTTAACAACACACTCAAGACAGCACAAGATAGCTCTCAACCCTATTCCAAAGGCATCATGGTTTCTTAGCTAAATTATGTGGGCCCTCAGCACACACATCTGTATTCTGTCTGCCGTGCTGCCCTTGTGATTGTATTTCACTTGCTGCAGGTAGAACTGCATCTCCAAGTCCCTTGACAAGAGCACAGACAAGCATCAATGATTCGTACCGAGCCCCCGTGGAATACAAGGAGACTATTTCTCTAAATCTCTTTTTGGTTCATTTGGAGAGTTTGCTGCACTCGTCTGTAGAGGTCTTCATGCAACTCTGTAGTGCGATGATCCCCATTAAGAGAAACAGCCCAGGAGGCACTCAAGTATAAGAGGGTGCTTCAGAATTTGATGCCACTTCTCTTAGGTAAGTGACCACACTGTCGAGACTTGGCATTTAAATGAGACTGAAGTCTTGGTAGCACAGCTCAATTTTGCCTCAGCCAGACACAACATATTTGAATGCAGACAGTCAAGTTGTTTGATAAGGTTGTCTGTGTGTTAAGTGCAAATGTATGTCAAGGCTTTAATGTATCATGGTGTCTAAAGACAAGGTCCATCCCCTCTTTTAGCACAGCGATCGTTAGCTGGTGTCTTCGATGCATTATGTACATCACATCTATTGAGCTGCAATGTTCTACGATAACTATGTTTATGCAGATTAATTAGTTTTGATAACAGACACGTCTATACCGTATACACTGCATGTGGGCACTCCCTTTTATGTAATATGTTTAAATTTGGTTATTTTCACCATACACAGACATGCTTGGGCTAAACTGGAGCGTCCCACATGATGGTGTAAATAGTAGCAAATCTCCACAGCCAAGATCGCACATTTAGTGGAAAGCCTTCCAAGAAGAACAAAAACTGTTGTAGCAGCAAAAGGGGGTCAATAATGCACACATTAAAGAACACAGATGCAGCCAGATCATTTCCATAATTATCTAGTGCAATCTACCAAGAGCAGCGCAAATTGCTTTTCTTTTTCAACCTGGTCCCATACAAAATTGTATCTCTCTGCACTTTTTGTGCAACACTGTTTTTTGCCTTACTGCATGTTTTGCTCCAGTTTCAAAGAGAAATGTCCACTGAGTGGAATTAAAATACAGGTTCAATATACACACTTTTATTACGTTGATATAGGTATTGCGGTGGTTAAGAATTGAAATATCCATTCTGGATCCATCCAACTGTTGCTAAGGAGTTAATGATCTATCATGTTAGAAATATGCCCTACACCAAATCCAACACTAAACCTACCCAATAATGTTAACAAATGCAAAACTGATCTAAAAGCGCATTTGTTGATGCAACCATGTCATTTCAACTTCCTTTTACAGATTTGATCTGTCTTGTCGATCTTCACTGCACACCTTTAGTAAATCCTAATAGCATTTTTATGCAGAAAGACAGTTTGCGCTTGCTCAAGCTGTTAGTAACTCTGGCTAGTAGTGTGTGTGTGTGTGTGTGTGTGTGTGTGTGTGTGGAAAATGGTTATTTAAAATAATAAATAAATAAAATCAATATTGCAGTTTTTATTAATGTAGGATCTTATTTTATTACTTTTTCAGTCTGCAAGTTCCAAAGATGCAATCATACTTTAAGTCTACTTTTGGTTTCTCGGGCTCCTTTACATTTTGTATAAAATGGTCTGAGTACAAGTGCCCTTATAATGTCTGTATTCTCCTTTGGCATGGCAAACTTGTGGAGCAGCTGACTTTAATTGACTGTGAATACGAGGACAGTCTCACAATGGAAGAGGGATATGGGTTAATCTAAGCTCTGAGCTGGCAGTCACCTGCCATTTACTCTAGCGAGACACTTCCATCCATTTCTCGCCATTTGCAACAAATCAATTTCAGTCGTCAGAGCAGAACTTTCTCCAGCACTGGTCTGTACCCCATTACTCCCCTGCGCTTAGGCCACAGAAAGACATACTGCAATCTTCTACTTGAAATGGATCTATTGTTCAGATGGAATATAGGGTATGGGGTGTTTTAAATCATGACAGATGTGATTAGCTCTAAGTGTGGAGTTGCATAATGTAAATTTTTAAGAATGGTGTGGTTAAAACTCATATCATGCCAGGTTAGTATTTATATTGAAAGTTTGTTTGGTAAACCATCCACAAGATCTCCTCCTCCTACCGACCATCTTCAATGGGCTTTGAGAAACATCGCCATTCGAGTAGCAAGGCTATGTGTCTAAAAATGAAAGAGCAATCCTACCTCCACAAGGTGTGTTATGATATATCAGCGTTTCGGAGTTATCAACTTAGGGCTGGCCCCTACGTCTTGTTTATTGATTCTCCGGCTGCTGAATTAAGTGCTCCATAAATCTAAGGACCTCTCCCCTGCAGATTCATCTGAGAGGGATCTAGAGAAAAAGCCAGGGTATGTGCTGCTATAACTCACCCTAAAAATCTTTCTTTGTGGATATATATCATATATTTATGATATATCATATATTTATTTTCTAATTACAAAAGTAGAAAACTCAGGAGACCAAATAAATGTCTTTAATAATAGGTGATGGCCAACAGCTAAAACAAATTACAGCTTTAGGTAAAATGCAGGTGTTGGTGATTGTCTCCTAGCTTCAGGACCAGTTACTGATAATTACTGATAACATATTATTTATTACAATTATTTATAATAAGATTGATAATATGAAGACATTGCTCATATTTAGTCTTACAATTAAATAATAATAAAACAAAAATGTGAGTGTGCGCGTGTGTGTGTGTGTGTGTGTGTTTCAATGAAAAATGAATCTTAAGTAAACATTACCAGAATCATCTTCCTTTTTTTTATTTTAAAACTGAGGTTCAGAAACTCAGATGGTCATTTTTGACTGGGAACAACAAATTAAAGGATTTTCAGCACAGCACAAGTCATGAATTAAAAAATAAATAATCAGAGCCAGGTTTAATTATTAATAGGAAGTGACATTATCATCTGTCCAGAAATCAGTGTTATTGGGTCATTTCAGAATCTCCAGCAAAATTTGTAAACTTAAATCAAACTAAAGTCGCTTCAATACTTGGATATAGACAGTACGAGGATGAGTGTCTTGCTCAAGGGCTTGACAGTGTTAACCCTGCAGGCATCTGAATGGACAATGCCCTACCTGGTTACTAGCCCATGGCGTCCATTCTTTAGCAGCGTGGCACTTCCAATGCTGTTTAAAATTTTATGCCTGATTAAGGGCTAGAATATGTCATTTTATTTTACGGTAAGACGTGATTTCTCGCTAAGTCCTTGCTCTGGCAGCTGCCAGATAAAAAGAGCGCGTAATTTGCCAAATAACACATTTGAAATGTGAATTGTATGGAAACCCACATCAATACAGCAGTGTATGAGGGTGCGCTCAATGTGAATGAAGCAATGCAAATAGCCAACCTAACCAAATGAAGGCTGCATGCAAAGATAACAGTGGACAGCAGCTCTGTTTATTTTCAGCTGTCCAGTCAGGATGAGGGCAGTTAATCTGTTCCGCCAAAAATCAATAAAATCTGAGTTTCAAATGAGCCTTCACCCAAATGTGGCTCTGAAAAACAGACGATCTGATGCCAGAGCACAGCAAATGTAAGTTGGGAGTTACATTATATATGTCATTTCACTTATGCTCAGGCAAGCAGGCTTAACTTCTTGTTCGATTTTTCCAAATAAAAGCAAATAAAATCTAGCACATTCCAGAGCACATATAGATTGTTACAATCTGTATTAGCCTGGTATATGTGTTCAGCAAATATTCAGTAGGTGGGATCTTTCTGTACTGACTCACCTACTCATTGCAGAGTAACATTATGTTCCATAAATTATGACTCTTCAGGGCTTTGAATGTTCGACAATGTTCCTTTTCCCCTGTTTCTGCGGTTTAATTAATCTTCTCACAAAGACAGATCTGAAGTTGAGCCTGTTCCATCCCTGGTTCTTTAAATTGTTAAATTCATAATATCTATTCACACAAAGATTATTCAAATTCAGAAATTGTCAGACATTCATTCTGCATTGTATTGCCAGCCAAGGTACATATGTTTGCAGCAGGCTGGCAGAAAGCAAAAGAAGAGGTTTCAGAAATTGTCTCCTTTACAGATTAAATTATGCAAATGAATGGGCTTTTCATGTTCAATTTGGTAATGTTATATAAAACTTCAAAGGATCTGATTACACTTTTCACAGCAAAACACCTGTGACTGCTGCTAATTCCAAAATGGATGTTCATTCACATCAAAGGCATCTCATTATCCATGCATATCAATGCCTTCAAAAGCTCAATTTATTGTACTTAGTCAATTAAACTGAGTTGTGCATTCATGGCTTTGGCAAAAAGAAAACGCATCAGCTACAATAACATTCTCAGAGGAGGCTTTTGATTCAAAAAGGTCTTTGAACGTTGTGTCTAGAGATGACCGAGTCCTTTTAAATTGATGAGCAAATTTATGATGTGATCCCAAGCATGTAATGCTTTTTAGTGGTTAACAAATGCAGACTGGCACGTGTTCTTCCATTCTGTTTGATTCCCAGCCCTCATGTACAGTTATTTAATTTGTTCTGTTATATATATTGTATATTCCTGCGAATAAAAGTAATCTTGTGTATAATCATGGCTGTGACCTCGACTGTTTCAGACTCATTTAAATTCGTCACGTCATCCTAATGCAGGATCTGTATTGTGGCATTTTAATAAAAGACATGCTTGTACAGCATGACATTAAAACCGCACTGACATTTTGGATATTAATGCTGTGCATGCTGTTTCGCATCACAACATACAACTCAATGGTTTTGCTTTGATTCCATAACAAAATTTAACAGCTGTTCCACAGGGAGTCATTGTATTTACAAACCAGTGGCTTGGACTCAGTCTTTATTGTACAAATAACGCTGAGCACTTTTTTTTGGTCTGTACTGTCTGATTAATCAGCCTCATATGTTTCTCACTTTATTCCTAAAAGCCCTGTTGGTGTGCATTGTATGAAATGAGCATGTGCAAAAGTCACATATTTGTATTGCTTTCAGTTTGGCCTGTTGTTCATATTTGTCCATTTGTTGGCCTCTGGATTTTCACCATAATGAAACAATGAAGTTTTTCTAATCTAAAAATGAGTCAATCTCATGGTGAAACTGGTCCAGTTTTCTATTATGATCCATGCGAAATGGTGAACCTTCATAACTGAAATTGAGCAAGACCTGTTCTGAGGCCTTCATGCCAAATTCATTAGCTGCCAGGAGGCTGAGTGCATTGACTGAACATAAGCAGAATCTTGCGGGACTGTTAGGCTGTGGATTGGAATGATCAGTATGTGATGAGCAATTGGAAGGGGGTTAGGATTGGGCTACAGGGAGCCGCTGGGTTCATTACACCAGTTCATCTTCTGTTGTGAGCTCATGTCAGCTCTTCCCCCAGAAGTCCACTCTGCTGTCCGCCCCGTTCCAGCTCCAGCCTCTCTAATCATTTTGCAGGCCGGAACGGGCCTTTCCACTACCTCGCATCGGGCACCGTATCTGACAGCTCTGACTACGTGCGGTTCAGGCCAGGCGCTCCAAGAGTAGCTGACCATGCTGGCCGATATCAGTCTGAATCATTGGTAAAATGGCCTGGTTATTGGTTAGGGAATGAGCAGTTTGGAGAGAGATTGGTTCTCAGATGTGATCTTATGAACGATTTTCAACTATGATCTTTTTAGCCTTTGTGGATTGGGTTCAACTCAGGGCAGCACATAATCAATCACCTGTGAATCGGTGACCTTTGAGAAGAAGCAAGAGTTGCTTAAGTCTGTTGTCAGGGATTACAAACTTAATGAACACAAATAGTAACCATCAAGTCTGGTTTTCCTGGGTGTCAGTGTCAGTTATCTGTGCCCGACTGGAGGAACTGACTATTCTAAGAGCTGAGGTGGACGAAAGGATGGATGAATGAATGGATAGATAGATAGGTAGATAGATACATAAGAAGATAGGTAAATAGGTGGGTATGTAGGCAAGTTGTTGGTTTAACGTGTAATCGATTTCCATAGAAATAAGACTCTGTTTCATCATTGGCCTGTTCTTTGTTTTTCATGTTATGAGTTCTGGGTCCCTGCACTTCTATGATTTATTCTCTTCTGTCCCCAGAGGAAATGTGAAAAGGGCATTGAATGTCACCAGAGAGTTCCGGATCTATTGTGATTGACAGATACCCTTGCTCAGACGGCCATCGTATGAAATATGAATGCAATTGTGTACATTATGCTTGAAACGCACTTGTAGATTTTTTTACACTTCATTTATTCTTCATATTTCATTAATTCATATTCAGTCCATGGGAGTGACTAAACTAAAAGTAGGGCGCTTCCACCTTAACTACATTTTTCTAGGATTGTGACAGTAGCTCAGCTGTTTTCAATATAGTGTAGCTTTTCCAGTAACTTTTCCGGCATGTACCATGATGAAACACTGTCTTTTTTTGTTTAATGCCACATTGCTTAAAATAACTAAGGCATCAAAACTCACTCTCTGTATCAAAACTTTTCTCTTCCTTTCATGTGTTACATTTGGAATTGTGGGTCCTTCAAGTGAATCGGTTTGTTGTAAATGAACCAGTTCAAAAACAATGTTCAGTTTGCCATAAAACAAAATTCTGTTGTACATTGTCAGTTTATGATGATACCTAATACACGAGCAGATGTTAAATAAAAGCATGTTGTGAAGTGTCACAAATGATTCACAGATTCTATTGAAGGATTATCAATTTTTATTCCAAAATATTTAGTAGAATAAGTAGCTTGCTGTTCATCATCATCACCATCAGATGAACAATACTCTGATTAAAGAATGAACTATCATAGTTATGTATCCAAAAACATATTGCTCACTAAAACTCTTTTATTTTATGGCTTCTTTTTTTGTACTTCAACTACTTTAAGTTACAAGTAACTTGTAACTACAGTTTTCAAGTAGCTTGCCCTGCAAAGTTCATATAGTACATTACTTTTGCTCACTCTCCTTCTCCCAACCTATTTATTTTGTCTCTCTATATCTCTCTGTTGTTCTCTCTCTTCATGGATACAGATGTCGAATCTAGATGTTTTTTCAGGTGAGCTGGTAAACTCTGAAGCACTTGTTCTGATTTGCAACCCCAAATGTGAAAAATGTCCCCTGGCTTGGCTTCTCCATGTTGAAGGCCACAGGTAATTGAAAGAATAATTTATTAATATATTTTGATACAAATCAAAACTAACGACCGACCCTCTCAGGAAATTACAGCAGTGGGATGTGGGTGTACATTAAAGGTCTGGGGCGCACTGCTGAGTGGCATTACTCAAATAGCAGCAGGTCTGGTGCAGGCTAGCCAGGGCTGTTAATAAAGGCTTGCTGACATGCTTTCCATCACTCCTAATAGAGATATTGTCATAGCCTGCCATTTCCCAGCCCAGCAGCCCCCTGAGTGAATGGATGAGGCTTGGCCAGTGCCACTATCTATCCTCATCCCGGGTCATGACGCGAACGCCGCGCTGAATATCCACTACAATGCTTCAGCTACAACCCCTTGTGTATCATAGCACAGATCAGACACTAGAAACCGAACTGAGATGATCTGATGCACTATAGCACTTTTCAAGGGATCTACATTAATGTCTCCGACAGATATGAAGCTGGTATTTTTATTCAGATTTCTGGTCATTAACTGTTTCATTTTCTACTTTCTACCACAGAGATCTGTCCCAATATGACTGCACAGCGAGACCTTGGTGCCATGTCCTGTGAATCCTGCCTGGAATTGCTGTTTTATTGAGGCAATATTCTCTCTAAATAATAATCAGACTTTTATTGCGTCGTTCATGCTCGGAGCTGGGGGAGTTTCTTGCTCCATTGCTTTATTGTGCCCCAGTTGCTCTTTTCAGCTCTGTTCTCTAGTCTGAGGAAAATCTAGAAAAGAAAAGTGTATGTATGAACCTGTATTTATCATTATTTACCATTTGATAAGCTGAAGAAACATGACATTTTCCCTTGCACTTCTCTTCTTTGTATTTTATCATTGTCATTTAGGCATTTAAAAAAGTCAAAAGTTGTTGTCCCAAATGGCCAAAGGTGAAATTGGCCATTTCAAAAGTTTTTGGATGTAGACATTTCTGATAATGAATCAGCTCCAGGTGCATAAATTCTGCTTACTTTCATATTCTAATTATTATAAAATTGAAATAGCAATGTAACCCATAGGATTATGTATTGATGTGATTGCCATATGATTTCTATTTGTTTACCCATTTGTTCCAAATGAGGTTTCCAATCCAGTTGCAAAATATAAACTGGGGAAGCTCCTTGCACAATTGCTTTATTGTGCCCCAGTTGCGCTTTTCAACTCTGTTCTATATTCTGAAGAAAATCTAAAAAAAACATAGCATTCATTTGAGTCTGTATTTATCATTATTTACCATTTCATGAACTGAAGCAACATGCCGCTATACCTCCACTTACATCCATCCATAGATGTCAACATGCAAAACAAGTAGCATCTTTCTGAAAATGAATCAGTGCCAGTTACATAAATTGTACTTGCTTTTGTATTCTGTTTTAAGACTGAATTATAAAATGTATTCTTAGTAACCCATATAAATACATAGAGATAGTATTGGTGTAAGATTTCTATTTCTTTGCCAGTTTGTTCCAAACACATTTAGCAATCCAATTGCGAAATCCTGTATAAACTGAGGCTTTTTTTTCCACTATTGCTTTATTGTACCCCAGTTGCTCTATTCAACTCCGTTCTCTAGTCTGCACAAAATAGGAAAGAACAAAACATTTATTTGAGTCTTTATTTATCATTATTTATCATTTGATCAGTTGAAGCAACATGACACTGTCCCCATACTCCCCTCTTTTGTGCTTCAACAGCCTAGCAGTAAAATCACTAATAATGAGGTACACACTAAAAAGTTACGACGCGGTGAACACACTAACAGAACACTGTTGTGAAAGTCAATGCTTTGAAATACGACTTCTATTCTGGGATCGCTCTAAACAATGTGAAAACTCCATCTCCGTTTGGAAGCGGTTTACTGACACTCTCGCCTGGCTCAATGTGACATCTGATGGAATAATGAGTTGCTGTATTTCTTGGGAGGTCCAGCTGGGTTCAAGGGCATACACGATGGTCAGCCACGGCTGAGACTGTGTCTCTGGCAGAGCCTGCTCTGTCTCATTATCTGAAATGACAAGAACCAGCTGTAAGAAATGCAAGCAGATGACTAGCGATTAATGATGATCTTTCTCTTCATTTTGTGGACTTCTATGGAAAGGTCAAGGTTGCTACTTCCTGTCCTTTGCTTATGAAGACTTGGGCTATGAATACAGAGTGACAAAATATCCTTGTGGAAGAGGACAAAGAAATTCTCCTGCCTTGCTTGAACACATACACGTACTTCGAGCCGCTACAAGGAGACAAGTTCTGTGACAAGTTCCACAATTGATTTATACATCTTCATTTCACAAAGCCCCCGTTTTAGGTTATCTAGGAAGCAGTGCCATTTATATTCACTTTCTCTGTCACAAGGTGCTTTATTACCGTTCTTATTTGCATAAATTTATACCATATTTACTCAAACATTTCCAACGTGGCTAACAAATGGTGGCGGGCTTGCAAGGTTGCCGTTCCGCTGCTTTTTGCCCTCTATATCCATTTAGCAATTCTGCTACTGTTTGCTGAACTGTCACGGTAAACTTTCTACTGTCCCCTGCTTTTTGTCTTTCTTTCCGACGTCCTCTGTGCTTAGGACATGCATATTCAAATAAAACCAAGACTGATTTGTTAATTAAGATTCAGTCAGAATGAATTTGTGCTGCTGGGACAAGAGAGACGATCGTGCTTACCAATGTGAGTCTGATTGTCTAACAAGAATTTGGAGCTCCATGTTCGTCAAAATATTTATTATCAAAAGCTCTTGTTTCCTAAAGACGCAATCTTTAAAGGGCCTAAAGGGACAACATTAACTGCTTCAAAATTTGTTAGATTAAGACATGCAAAACAATAAACACGTTCTGATCATGTATCAGTGTCACTTGCATAAATTATGCTTTCATAAATATTGTTTTTGTAATATTTAAATAGCAAAAAATGTATTTCTTTAACCCATAAAGATATAATTAATGTAAGGGTTTCTTTCTTCATTGTTTGCCTGTCTGGTCATAATTGTATGAAAACTTTCCATGCATTAGAGTCAAGTGCACCTTTTATGCCATGTTTATGTCCCCTAACATTGTTGTGAGAGTCTAATACAATAGGTTTACATGCGTGCAAGGTGAAAAAAAATGCTTTTTTTAGTTTTTGTTTAGTTCAAAGCAGTTCAGAGATTCAGTATCTCTAAACCCTTCTTTTTCATGCTCTGATTGGTCAGATGGCCCAGTCTGTTGTGATTGGTCTACCACATATAGCAGTCATCAGTAAAATTATATGTTTGTGGGTAGGGTCACGTTGTTCGTGGACAGCCAACACACAACATAGGCGGAAATTATGCAAATGTATTAAGTGACTTGTAGCTGTCAAGGAAGTGGGATTCAAATTAGCTTTGTCGTATAGACTGTTTATAGTTGATTCTTTATTTTGGGAGGCAATAACTTTATTTTCCGTGCACTTTCCGTGCACCGTGACGGTCCTGAATCGTGTGTAAAATCAGCCAATGGTACGTTTGGACGTCATAGGCATGTGGGATGCTGCCAGCTCCTGTCTTGGGGGGACCGAAGCATACGAGCAATTGCTCTGACTTTCTCTAAAGCAGCTATGTGGACGTATGTGCTCGCACTGGACACATACAGTTTAGCTTCTGCTGACCAGGCTCCCTGAAGGGAGGAGGGTTGAAGGCCTGTAGTAAAACTGGCTGAGGTGTTACTGTAGGTACCCTGGGACTGTAACCTGCTCGCGGGTACAGGAAGGATTTGGCCATGAGAATGAGAATCTAGCCTGCAGAAATTCCAGAACTGTACAGACTTTCATATGGTCCCAACTTATCATTGCCTGATTTTACACACGATTCAGAGCCGTCACGGTGGAGGCGTTTTCATAGCGTCACGTCAACGCGGCTCGAGTTCCTGAAGAGGAACCAAACATTTTCTGGTCCCTACATTCTTCATTCTTATTTTATTTTCAACAGAAGAAGGAAATTAATTCAGGTTTGGAACAAATAAAGGCTGACTAAATGATGACAACACTTTCATTTGAGGTTGAACTATTCCTATTAAGTTGTTCAATAAAATGTGGCAATTGATATCATATTGCGCATATGTTTACAGTTTTTCCACACTCTGAATCTCTTATTTTTGTATTTGCCAACATGTCTTTATATGGCCAAATGGAGAGCATCATTACAAAGAACATAAATACAACTCAGTTTATTTTAAAAAGAAGAAAACAATGAATCAAAAAAATGAGAGCTCATTATTTTTTGAAATGCAGGTCTGGCGTTGCATCAGACACAACCCTGGTGTCTTGCTAATTTTACTGTTGACTGACCTGGCTAACCAGCTTCTTTTACTCCCCACTGCTACATTCAACCGAAACAAATATCACAAACAATTGAACGATCACATCACTTTCTCATACTTAAATTAATCCACAGCGATTTCACAGACAAAACGCATGTGTTTGTCAATATCTAAAGACCTGCACATCATTGGCCTAACGTTCTCTGATCTTTGTGAACATCTCTGTTTTTCTGAATTCAGCAGATGTATGCATCTTAAGCATGCCTCATTGCTTTCTGGTAGGCAAACGGAGCTGGGCTGGCCGTGGCTGACTGCTATTACATTATCTCAGTAGGTGCGGGGAGGCTGGGCGTGTAGGCAGCGAGGGCAGGGCATGGCGCTTTTCCAGGCGGATGATAAGGGTGGTTGAAGCAACTGGCACAGTGTGGAATCATCAGTTGCCAAAGCTGGTGTTTCCAGGCAGCGCATCCCGACAGGATGCCATGGAGCAGAGCTGAAACAATCTATTAATATTCAAGCAGGCAAAATGTCAGGGAAATTTACTCCCCCTCCTTACATCTGAACACATATGTACCACATTTTGGGGGAAAACCTGATTTCACTAATCATCCACAATCCTGTGTGCTAAATATTTAGATTATGAGTTGACTATTTTAGTGACCGTAAAAATTTACAAATATATATATATATATATATGAAATAATTCATAAATATCATGTAAAATATAAATACATACACAATGCACAATTGTAATGCATAGGCATATATAAATTAAATATACAGTAATAAAACAATACATACTACAAATAGTAAGAATTCAGCAGTAAACCTTTCAACTTTAGTATAATACATTATTCAGTTCTTTTTCAACTATATATACATATATTTATGAAGCAATACAATTGTTACATTACATTGTTACAATACATTTGCAAATCATCATTATTTACATACACATTATTAACCTACTTTATATTATTTCACAAGTTCCCACTTCCTCATTTATAACCAATATAAAGCATGTTTGGCGGACTGTCCGGGGAGCAGGCAGGGAGCCTGGCGGGCCACAAGCCCTAAGTCATTAACCCCTAAGAGGTGAGGGCTGGGAAGAGCTCGGAGCCTGGCCTGGTCATTGCGTGTCTCCCCGAGAGGAGAGTGGAATAGCTATTGAGTAAAGACAGAAGCTGATGGATAGTGTAATAATACTGGAAACCAGATGTCCCCGACTAAGCAAGCTGGGAGCGACGGTGGCAACAAAAACTCCGCTAGGGAGAAAACTCCTTGGGAGAAACCTGACTTAGTGGGAACCAGTTCTTCTCTGGCCAGGAACCGACACCCAGCTTCTGCTACGCGGAATAGCAGCGGATTCTTAAATAGTTAAATAGTTTCTTTTATCTTTCTTCTTTTTTTTTTATTCAATAATTATTTGGTTTTTCAAAATATACTCCTTTGTGTGAAAATACATCATACAGGTTTGGAAGGACTTAAGGGTGAGTCATTTTTTGGGAACAATCCCTTTAATACAGTATATTTGCAGCTCTATAAATGCTGAAAATCATTTGTGTTTTTGATAGTGTTTAGTATTTTGACAGGTTAATACAATTTGTTAATAATCTCTCACTTTTTTGTTCTCTGCTGCAACGAGATAATTAAAAAAAGCTCACAAAATATGTAAATTGTTTCATATTGAAATGCTTTCTGGGCTGACCTGGAGTCCTGGACACTGTGAAACTCCTTAGAAATAGGATCACGTTTGCTGCTTTGCACTGCCTGATCACTCGATGTATACAAAAAAGAAGACAAAAGCACTGCAATAAATTACACAGTGACAAGGAATCAGCAAATAAATCACCTTGGGGTGGCCTGTGCACAGAGAGTGTGATTCATTTTACTCTCTAGAGGCGAGAACATTTAAGCAGAAACCTTCAGCACAGTAGGATGAATTGTGTCTGTTAAAACATTCTGTGCTGGATTAAAATTTAATGTCTGCATTATCAATAAAGCACAATCTTTTTGTTGCAGAGACGAGAGTTTGTGTTATATGTTACTGATGGCATGTGCAGGACAACATTTATAAACTGGAAATGTTCACAGGCACTTAAAAACACTCATGCTAATACATATACAGCACCCTTTGCATCTAAGATCTAGAGGGAGTTTCTTGAGTTTAAGCACATGAAGTAATGCAGTTTTGTTGTAATGTGAAAGTAATGAACAGCATGTTCTGCTACTTTCAGAATAGCATTGCAATACTTCGTTATTTACAGTACACTCTGTATTTGACTACTACTACTGTTTACTACTATATATATATATGCATTATTTTTATCGCATATATATAATGATCCATGAATATAATGCAAAATATCGCATCTAAAATAAATAAAAAATTATTTATATAATATATGGGTTTATGCTGTGTTTATTTATTATGTTTATATGAAAACACACGTACAGTAGATATTTTAAAAGTATTTACATGTAAATGCATTTATATATTTATTTTCTTATATTTTATATTATATCTAAATATATTTTATATATATATATATATATATATAAAATATATATAAACACAACATATTTCATTAAATATATACATGCAAGTGTTTGTATTTTTATATATATATATATATATATACACGTAATAAATATACACAGTACATACAAATATAGTATGTAAAGAAAAACTTATTTTGGATTAATCGTTTGACAGAACTAATATTATTGTGTGCAACTATATTGTATAATGTTATATACTACTTTTTCAGTTGTCATACTGGAAATACAAGTGGAATGTTTAGCAGGATGAAATTTAGAATTCTACACAGGTACTGTGGTTATACTGCACATTTCAGCGAATGTAATAGGTCACCCATGTTTTTCATGCACACAGAAATGTTATTTCCGAAATGTAACGGGTCACTCTAAATAACCTGTTTCTCAAATCCGTATATTTGTTGCTCCTGTATTTGCAATGATGCTGCACACGTATGTTCTTGCTTACATTCTAAAGTTCATGCCATGGCTCTGTGGTACGTTCACTCTCTTATAACGGGACCTTTCCTCACTGACACACTGTCAGGAAGTGCATTAGATACGCTTTTCCACCTGACTCTCTTTGTGATGTGCGGCTATCTAATAGCATCTGAATGCAGTTTCGCCATGTTCACTTGGCTGAGGTAGAAGCTTTTGGACATCCAGTCTAAGACTGAAAGCTCCATGAGCGAGAGATGTGGATGGGCCCGGAAACATGGCAGCCTGTGATCTCTCAGATGTCTCAAACACTTCAAAATTGCTTTGCCCACTTCAGGCGGCCTCTGCTTTCATATATCCCCCCCAGAGTGAAGCGAGCTGCGGATCCTACACACTGATATGTTGCTGATTGGTTTATTTCACTCCCAGAGACCATGTTCACATGAATACATCTGATTCGCTGTAAGAAATGCATCAGCCCTCCAGTAGTTCGGCTATGTCAAGATGATGTTTGTTGTTTATGGTCTAGCTGGATGTAATCAGGCTTAATTAATTGGTTTGCCCAGTTGAATAAAGAGGAATAATTATGAGCTGCATGGCAAAGAGCAATGAGACCAGACACAAAACAAATTGCTCTGTTATTAACTTTACCCTTATGCATTTGTTATGCTCCAAGTCCACTCGTGTCTCTAAAGGTATTCTTGCATCTCATTTTTAATTTTAAATAAAACACTTGACTGTAACGCTATACGACTTCCTAATAGGCTAATGTTTATGATGTTTCCAAGGAACTGATTGAGTTACTTGGGTAATTCCTTACCACTCCTCTGCGTCAGTGTTTTTTGTAATACTGCAACCAATATGGATTTGTGAATATTAATGAATGTTAAATTTGCTTGAATCTGTAAGGAATATAAACTGTTAAATCTGCTGAATATACTGTCATTAAGAAATGACAAGTGCTTGATTCACATATAAATTATCCTGCTAAATGTATTTATTTTATTCTATTCAAGTTTCTCTTTTCCATACAACTTCCAGGCTATAAAATTGACTTCTTTTAGTTGCTGAGGACATTAAATTTCAGTCTTTTTCTTCACACACATTTGTTGTATATATTCAGAAATCCTGAAATATTTTTTAATATTTATTATTCACAAATAATATGAACCATAGTGACCGAGTGTAACGTAGGGAGAGTACACTTCATAAAATATGTACGAACTGGTCATGAGATAGTACCAGTTGGTTGGATGGATGGACATTTAGATAGACATTTGTTATATGGTAAGAGCATCTTGGACTAAACAACTCATGTTGTGTTTTACAATATAAAGTAAATAATATGAGCCAGAAAGACTGATTTAACAGCACATTAATTCAGCTTCCCTTGCTCCCTGATACCTTTCTCGGCCTTACCTGCCCAATGCCAAACAGCCCTAATACATACACACTCTCACAAAGGCAGAGAGAACACCAAATAAATAACTATGAAAAATAAACTGCCTATCTCTCCTGGCTCAGCTGTGTGCTGCCTGGGGGCAGATGATAAATGGAAGCACAAGGCTAGAGCATCATTTGGAACCAGAAGTCTCAGTGATAAACCAGTCGGGCTGGACCCCCAACAAGATACCTGGAACACCTACCTTGCGTGACACCAGTACAACATCTGGGAGGCAGGACGCTTGTCTGCATGTCAGAGGGCGATAGAGAAGAAAACTGATCTATACGAAGACGTAAACTTTACAGACATCATTTGTTAGATTTACAGAGATCTTTTTGTCTTGAATTTGGGATTTCCTTTAAGTGCTGTGTTCTTACCGCATGTTTATTCTTTTTCGCCTTCTCAAATCTGCATATTTAAAGGGTGCATTATTGTATGAATAATGTATGCATAATTTACTGAGCTAAGTAGGGAGTCATCTGCTGCAAGGAGGATGAGCTGGCCAAATCTTGAGCTTAGATATCATGAATCTCAGCAGAGTATCTGGCAAGACAAAAAATGATACCTAAACAATCCTTTCCTGCGCAATCATAAATAAACCCACTCCGCATTTGCATACTCCCACCCTTACAGGTTTTTATTGCCAGTGAAGTGTTTTTTTTATTGATTGATTCAATAAACCTTAAAAGCCACAACAAAAAAAAACAAGATGGTATTAATAATTGGAAAACAGTTTTATTTATGGTAAAGAAAATGCTAACAGATTTTGACTAAATAGAGTGCATGAAATATAGTGCTTTGTATATAATATAGCTGAACATATAAATACAAGCTAGAAAGAAATACCCTGCTGAAGAGAAAAAAAACTGTTTAAAGCAACCTATTGTCTTCAATGAAAAAAAATGTGGTTTGTTGTATGGTTTTTCAGCCAATATGGTTTTAGTTTTAGTATTACCTTTAATAACCCTGGTCTGACCAGCTGAAAAAATCCCAATAAAATCTCACAGATGAGTCCAACCGGGCTGAGAGACCATTAAACCAACTTAGGCTAGTTTATTATTTTTTAGCAGGGAATGATAACTAGATTGGCATTTCCCAAGAAAACATTGCATGCTTAAGGCTAGTTCACCAGAAACAAAACACAAATTTCCAAGATTTGTTTGGGGTGGGGGTGGGCAAAAATCAGTGTGAGAATGGCATTTGTGTTTCCTAAATTTTCCCCAGCTACACCCTAAAGTAGAACAGCTTATTCTATTTGCATAAAATGGTAGATGTAAACTTTGTGAAACACAAGACACCGCTTTTGCATATCACCAAAACCAGATGAAAAATGTGAAAAATGGGTTGCATAAAGTCAATTCCCAAAATCTCTTCGCTGAAGATCCCCAAATCTCCAAGATTGCCATTTGGTGACACATTTTTCAATATGTCAGCCACATATTCCATCCCGTTACCAAATGTTGATCTAGTATCTCTGTAGAAATATGCATGTGTGCCCAATGGATATGCAATTAGTGTCAAGCAGTTTGATTTATTCTGTTTATCTAGGTCAAGATGTTATTCTGAGTGTATGTTGTTGTTTATCACTCTTGTTTCTGTGCACATCATCTCAAATTTTGCCCTTTAACGGATTCATGCGTCACATGGCCTGTCAATAGTCTCTCGCCAAGGCTTGCAATCCATCATCAAAAGAAGTTAAATAATGCACATTTGAATGAGATCAGGTGATGCTGCATTACATTACATTTTAATTCTTGAGGCCAAAAAGTAAACATGTAAAGTTTTCGAGAGGTTAAGTGTACATTAAATGTCAAATGTCACTGAATTAATTTAACTTTCATGATCTGTTTGGAGTCTGAGATGCTTGACTTTGCCTAATCTTTGGAGAAATGACTTTACATTTAATACCAAAACTTTAACATTTCTGAAGTGCTGAAGACCAGCTTTGTGGGTTAAAGCTTCAATAAAGTCTGTCGGT
Source organism: Enteromius unitaeniatus (assembly GCA_032359435.1). Lineage (NCBI taxonomy): Eukaryota > Metazoa > Chordata > Actinopteri > Cypriniformes > Cyprinidae > Enteromius > Enteromius unitaeniatus. The sequence continues at coordinate 6,153,603 of JAUMHI010000061.1, forward strand.
TGGGTTTTGATTGGGTTAGAGGAACTTATTAAATGAAGTGGAAGGGAAAATAAGCTACAATTATTATTTTAATACATTTAACATCACTGGGGTCTCTAGGACTCCAGACATTAATGTAGTCAAGTTAAGCTCAACAGAACATACAAATTGCTGCTTTCGAGGGCATCAATAAATCCTGCTTTTCAGATAATGCGTATCCTGATGTACAGTAAAACATATTTATATCCAGACATGAAATGAATGTTATATATGACTGAAATCCTCAGCGATGGATTAGATCAAGAAAATGAAGTCACAGTAATGACTTTACTCAGAGTGATGGATGTTGTACCCTTCGATAAGTGACCTTTTCAGAAGAGAATTAGGTTACTCCTCTCCAGTAATGGGAAAAAAAGGAAATGTGACTTTGCCAAAAGATGGACTGACACTATCAAAAAAGGCCTGAAAGCTGTGTCTATCTCTCTTTTCTCTTTTGTCAGATCCCCAGTGTGAGCGATCGAGGAGGAAGAGAGGGAACCAAACAGAATGAAAATGTGTGATTCTTGGCGCTGTCAGTCTTGCGAGATTATCAGGTCTGCAGTTGAGGTCTGCGTTTGCTTGCTGCGGAGTACTTTGTCATGGATTTTCTGTCTTTATCTAAGGGGTGACTGATAAACTGAGTCCTTTTCTCACACCCCATGATGCATTGCCCCATCACCAATCAGAGCTCTCGGAGAGCACTGAAAATACTGACAGATAAAGTCACAATAAAAGACGATAGTACTCAATCTGACATGCTACATTTTTACCGTTACACTGGATAAAGGTACGTGAATGTGTGCGACGAGTGTGCTGAATGTGATCCCATAAAAAGGTAAGGGGTTGCTTTTAGAGAAAGAGAGATAACAGGCACAGCTTAATTTATTATATATATGTATATAATTTAGTTGTTTTCTAACATAATTCATCCAAAAATGATGTCTTTATTAACTGATTGATTAAAAAAAATAATTGTGAAAAAACCAAAAAACTTTATGCATCACTTTTCCATAGAACATCAGTTCATTGTGATATTTATATTCAATGAAGAACAATATAATTCAAGAGTTTTGTTAGAGGCGAAGATTAGTAGAGATATAAATGATGCATGATACAGTCTGTTTCTCACACAAGTTTTTTCAATGACCTAAAAAGACTCTTAATCTAGTGCATAATTCAATAGAGTTGTATGGAACATTTTATGTCACACTTATATTTAGTTTTTTTTCCCCTTTTGGAGCTTACAATACATAATCCATGAATTTACAATGTTTTGACCTGCATAAATATTCTTTTTTTTCTCTATGAGAAAAACAGTTACATGAGAGCGAAGGTAAGAAAAAAAACCCACCAAAATAAATACTGTCATGTAAATTAATATATAATGTCAAAAATGCTTTGATTCAGCACAGACACAGTAAACAGTAAAGATTTTACATTGTCATTTTCACATAAATGCTTTTCTTTTGAACTTTCTATTCATCAAAGAATCCTTAAATACTACATTAAAATTGTTAGATGTATTAATCAATTAAATAAGGGAGAGTCTTTTTGTTTTTGGTTTAATGAGTAACTATTCTCCAGATTTCATGATGACTAATACCCGCCTTCAACTGTTAAAGTAAATATGTGAATTTAATTGCACTCATATGTGCTAATTGCTGATCAAGGCACAGTTAATGAAGAGCTTAATGTTCCTTCAATATGCTAATTATAGCACTCGTGTATCAAAGGGCTGTCAGGCTGACAAGTGACCTTCATTCACGCAGATCAGGAGATTGGACCTTTCCGGAAGAAAAGCACAGCTTTGCATTCGTTGTGAGCAAACAAAAGCAGACTTCCAAAACCACTGGCTGGAAAAGCTAATATAAGGCTTGGTATTTTAGCCATGTGCAGTGACTTGTATTTTTAATGTATAAAGTTCAAGAATCGCTCTAGCACGCTTTGCCTCGTGGGTTTCTAGAGTTCATGGTGGTAAACAAGACTCAAATATTGCTTCCATAAAATTCTGTCTAACTTTATTTTTGACAATATTTCAGCTTGCCGGACCTTTTGGGCTTTCTTTCCTTGTACACTCATTTTGAACATGAACTGCTGTATGCAATACTTTATTAAACCCTGAGCCTTTACAGTAAAACGATTTAGGGTCAGGATTGGGTTCAGCCGTGTAAAACCTGAACCCCAGCCAGTATCACTGAGGCATAAATGACCTGCGTGATACGATATCAAACACAGTCAGGAGCAATAACAGCTGCTATGTGAATGTCAGTAGTTTAATTCAGAAGCCCCCCACGGTAAAGCAATGGCAGGTTGTCCAAGCAAGGAAGTCAGGATCCCAGCCAAAACCTCTAATTGCTCAGCTCTCCTGGCTTTGCGGGCTACTGTTGTTGATGTACTAAAAATGTATTGACCCCTTTGACTGTGGCCTTTACTCTGAGACAGGAAGTACATGTGATAAATGTAACCAGTGAAAGAAGGGATCAAATAGGAAAAAAACAGTTCTTTCAGGTGTTCTTTTAACATCAGTGTGTCTCAGCCAGTAATGAAAGCGTGGTAATTGCACGATTACTTCCTTGGCATTTTAAATCTATGCTTAATTGTTCTCTTAGTTGTACATGTGTTGTGTCATTAGCATTTGCAGGCTGTGCCCTTGTGCATTCATTCTTACTTCACTTCACGTTTGCAGAAATTGTGCTTTCCAGTTAAAACACAACTTTCCAGTTAAGTAGTCAAGAGTCAAATCTCAAAGAATTTATAAATTTTTAGCCTTTCTGTTATTACATTTTTTTTTAAAATCATATTGTAACTACAGGTTTTCATTGAGTAAAATTAGTTAAATCTGATGAGTCAACATAAATTATAATAAATTGATTGTTATTTATATATTTTTTTTATCATTTAATCAGCAAGGACACATTAAAATGAAAAAAAGTGACTGTAAAAACTTCTAAATTGTTACAAAAAACATTATCATTCATTAAAATCTTGAAAAATGTATCACTGTTTCCACAAAACCTTTATGCTGCACAACCATTGTTTACACCTATTTAAGTACCTCTGTGCACGTTAACTGCATGTTTCGCTGCAATTTCAAAGAGATATGTACACTGCTAAAATACAGGTTCAGTATGTGAACCCCGGTACATTTTTATTACATTGATGTAGGTATGTATTGCAGCGGTTCAGAATTGAAGTATCAGTGGACTGCTGCTAAAAGTGAATGCTCTATCATGTTGGAAATATACTATGCACCAAATACAACTCTAAACCTAAAAAATGCATTTGTTGATGCAGTCATGCCATTTCAATTTCCTTTTAGATTTGAACTGTTTTGTTGAAGCGTAATTACAGTTTATTCCTCAGCTCTTGAGTAGGTCACTGTACAAACAAACAACCTAACAAAACTATCGTCTATGAAAACCCATAGATATGAAGCTGGATATGTGTAATGCAAAGTTCAAAACCATCAGTTTTCAAATATCCCAGCTAGGGGTGTAACAATGCGCATATTCATATTGAACCGTTTGGTACGAGGCTTTCGGTTCAGCACTACAAACCGAACGATTCAGAAAAAAAAGAAAAGAAAAAGAGAATAAAATGTGTAAAATATAATGTTTTCAGTGCTACGCTCAACAAGGCAGCGCAAACGATGGGACAGACTACGTGTTGACTGCCCTTCCCACCCCCAAACAGACGAAAACAGGAAACACACACGTTACAAACTATCCCTGTGGCATTCAGGTAGGCATTTCCAACAGGGCAAAACAGTGATCGCTACATTTATAGCAGCAGATTTTAAAGCGGGTTTTATGAAAATGCTAAATGTTATTGAGCCCTCAAAGAACAGAAAGATTGTGACCTACTTTAGCTGAAGCACAACAGCGGCCAGTGTGTTGAAGACATGATCTGTGCTGTCTGAAGAAAATGTAGACACACTCATCTTTCTAAACTTAAAAAAATAAAACTTAAAAAATGATTGAAATGGAGTTACATTTAAAAACGTCTCGGGTTATGTATATAACCTTGTTCCTAGAAGGAACGAGACGCTGCGTCGACGAGACGCTTCGGGGACGCCTTCAGCGCGTTGGGCTCTGAATAGTGTGTAAAATCAGCCAATCACGGATTGGGGCGCCATTTGATGACGTCA
>JAUMHI010000061.1:6157867-6172185 GCA_032359435.1 Enteromius unitaeniatus
CACTATTCAGAGCCCAACGCGCTGAAGGCGTTCCCGAAGCGTCTCGTCGACGCAGCTCGAGTTCCTGAATAGGAACAAAATTGTTCTTTTCTTTCTTAGTTTATAACTACTACAATATAATATTACATTTTTTTAAGACGCCTTTGGTTTTGGTTATAAAGGAGGTTTTGTTTTATTTGCTGCTAAGAGGAAACCCCAGAAGATATGTGAAGTATAGCTCCATTGTTTGTTCAAAGTAAAAGAAAAGGAAAAAAAACCAAGAACATACTTTTATGTTAAAAATGTGAAAAAAAATCAAAGAAATTCTCTTTTTTTTTTTTTGCTTTATCAAAAACATATTGAACCATGACACCACTGTATCGTATTGAACTGATTTTATGAACCGTTACACCCCTAATCCAAGCATATTCTGTTTCTGAAAAATAAGTCATAGTATGATATTTTTCAAGTAACTGCAAAAATTATGCTTTATCAATCAAAACTCTGTAAATTTGTGTGAAAAGGAATAAAAAGTGTCTGTTACTTTTCATGTCTGTTTAGTTCCAGTGCGCCCTTCAGCATCTGCTGCGCCTCCCGTGCGCTTTCCAGAGCACCCTCCAGAGTCGCCTGCGCCTCCCGTGCGCCCTCCAGCGTCTGCTGCGCCTCCCGTGTACTTTCCAGAGCGCCCTTCAGAGCCCGCTGCACTGCAAAAGCGCCCTCCAGGGTAGGCCGCGCCTCCCCTGTGCCCTCCTGAGCCTAAGCCATCTCCTCTTGAACGCCCACCAGACATCACCAGCCCTGAATATCCCCTCAATCCACAGCATATGATGAGGGTGAACTTCGCCAAGTATTTTTTTGGGGGGGGGGTATAGATAAGGTCGTGTAGAGGGTGGGCGGGCTGACAGTCGGGGATTGGTCTGTGGTGTCTCCAGAAATTCCAGATCTGCCATGGCTCCCCGAGTCTCCTGATACGCCCTGGAGGCAACCTATGACTTTACTCCATCGTCCTGCCTTCAGGGCGCCCACCCTCCCTCCCCATTTGGTATTTCTTTTGTTTGTTTACAGCGCAAGTTTGCACCTTGCTGGGACGGGGAAGTAATGTTACGTTTCATGTCTGTTTAGTTCTGTTCTTAGTTTCGTTTTCATGTCTTCCTGTTTTGGTTTCAGTTTAGTTCAGTTCCTGTTTGCCAATATTTGGTCCTTCCTGTGTCAATGTGTGATTATTAGTTTATTCATTTCCCTGTGTCTGTCTAGTTCATTAGTCCTTGTCTATAAATACCAGGTCTTTTGAGTTCAAGTTTGTCGTTCAATATTAATGTTATATGTGAATGTCATGGTTGAATTCTCCTCGTTTGATTTATTATTAAAAGACTTTAAGTTGTCTCAAGTTTACGATCTCCTGCGCTCTCCTTCACCTGCACCATTCGTAACAGTGTCAGAGTTTTATTGCCTCTAGTGTTCATTAATTTTGGAAACTGCAGTGATATGTACTTTTTGGTACGTATTCCGTATCAGGCTAAAACGTGCACCCAGTCACATTTATGCCATTAGAAAAGGTAGAAAAAGGTTTACACAGATAATATTGATAATAATAACATTGATAATTTTAACACTGATACCAAACCATCATCATGATTTCTGCCAAGTCAAAAGAGAGTCATTATAAAGTCCAAACCACACATACATTGTTACAATACATACATAGAATACATACAATACATAGCAACATACAAATGGCAAGTGTAAGTTACTTGGGCACTGGCGGTGTGGTCTGCCCTGTCTTACGTTATTGATCCCCTCTAAATAAAATGAAGGAGGAAGTTTTGGAGGTCTTCCAGACATCCATTCACAAGCCGTTCTCAGTGGGAGCCAAGCAACATGCATCATCTCCTCTGCTGCACACTTTCAGTCTGTCAGCACTAGCTGGCCAGTACAATTGGCCTGATTGACAAACACTGCATGGCGCTTTAATCTTGAAGGCCGACAGGGTCAGGGCCAGTGGCATCTCTGTCTCTGTGATCCAGTCCACTCAAATGCTTTAACCTGCCTGATGGACAGCAAGGGGCAAAGAGAGAATGCTCACTCTGTCTTCAGCTCTAGGTTTACCTGGAGTTTATTAGTCTGTGTCTGCAGGATGCTCAGAGATTGCTTTGTGCCATGCAATAACGTGAGCTATTTTATTGATAGAATCATTCAAAATGTTGATACAAGGAGACTGTAGATGGACTCTAAATGGAGTCTCATCGGTGCATCCAGTATTGTTTTAATAGGGAACTTAGAGGGAAATTTTTATAATGGTACCGAATGAAAGCTAGAATTTTGTAGATGTATTTTGCATAGCTTCCAGAGCAAAAATTCCAGATTTTGGAATGCCAAGGACCAAATATTATATTTTATGAAGTGTTTTATAAAGTCTAATGTATACAATAGTTAAAAAATGCAAAGTTCTGTCATGAAACACTAGACGGTATTAGTCAACAGGTTCTTACTCAGTCTAACATAACTACATTATTATGCACACACCAGAAGCCAATGAGCTTTCTACTCATTCAAATACTTGGCTAGTGTTTGCTGTAGCAACTGTGGCATGATTCAGAAACCCTTGGTCTTCCCCAGCTCCACCTGTATAGATCTGATATGGGATAATTTCATATATGGTTTATCATATATGTTATATGTGCAGCAGCATGTCTGTGGATGTTTTTGGCAGTAGTTTTTTTGAATATGTAATATTATTAAATATATTCACAATATAATTATTCCAGTGATGACATTGTACCACATGATATTTGCTTTGCATCCTTAATTTGTTGCTAAAGAAACATTTTTATTAATTTTATAAATAGGTGCTTAATACTCTTTTTCATGATCATTTGATTAAAGAAAGTTCAATAAAACAGCATTTTTAGAAAACATTATTATTTATATATATATTATAAAAAAAATTCCAGTCTTTTCAAGCAGAAAATGTAAAAATCTAGCTGTCTGTGGCTTGTTCAAATTGTCTTGTGTGCTGTAGGTGGGCCAAACCTTTTTATGTTGGCTAGGCTATTCTCGAATGTAGTGTCAAAACAGAATCGGGAGATTTAAGATTTCACTCTGTGGGATGAAATGTTGGATCTCTCCAGGGATTTAACCTTGCAATGTTCTTGTTCTTACAGGAATCCTCCAACACCCCACGGCTTCCTAAAATTAGCCAGATCATTAATTCGCACTGAGATTACTTCCTCTGAGCCAGGACGGACTAAAAGACACACTGTTTGGTATATAATTCAAATAACACTTCCACTTAAATCCAATACACCCTATCTCAAATGAATATGCACCACACAAAATTAAGACCATCTCCTCGCAGACCTGAAAGCACCACAAGCATTTCGCTTGTCTTTGCAAGAATAAGAAAAGGAGAAAGGGGGTTATCACACTCAAACCTTCATTGATTCCTGTTTAAACACCTCTCTAAAGAATCATTACAATTCTGCCCAACTGAGTCTTTTTCAGAGAACTCAATCCAAAGCGAATTATGCACGTCGCCGAGTACCTGAACCACATTCAAATCAACTGCAATTCTGTAAATGCTCCTGGAATTCCAAGAAGCCTCCATCAAATCCGCCCTCCAGATATGAAATTAGTAACAGAGGCCTAGAGCTTGTGATTGATCGCTCTTATCTCCTGTGTTAGAGTGAGTATAAATTGATCTTGTCGTTTTGTGGTAAATATCACGAAGAAAGAGATTCTTAGTGGCTGTGTACGGTCATTGATCTGACCCCTCAAATCAGTTCATCTATCTCATGTTTAAATTATGCCACAGCCAAGAGGAAATGGACAATCTTTGCTGAGTAGACCTCTGTCTGATTTTCTCAATCTAATTACCAGCATGCACCTGAAAAAAACCCTCCTGCCACATCAGATTTTAATAACCAAGAGCTGCACAGGCATTAAACTGCCTTGATTAAAATCTCTCCGTTTTAAGAATTGTTGGGAGTAAAAAATCAGCCTGTCAAGATTTATAATGAGTTTAGCCTCTTGCTTTTCTCACGATCGACTTATTTACTGACTTTGAAAAAAGGAAACTATGTGACAAAGGTTAGTAATTCGGTTGCATATGCTCCTGGCTTTTGAAATGAGCTGGTATATAGACTTGTCAGGGCAGCTGTAGATCAAATTGAAGTAAGTTATGGTTTGATGCTTTTAGGAATTAAAAGTATGCATTTGGCACCGTGCACATGGCGTGGTGGGAATGTGTATGTGTAACAATTCTTAACTTTTCAGAGTAAAATAAATTCAAGCTGTGGAAAGAGTCTCATTTCTGTAAAGGCGACACGGACGTCTCTGAAAGTGTCAATCCTGAGGGCATTGCCCGGCCCCTGGGCTCCGTCTCAAATCTCTGCACCCCCAGCCAATTCATCAGCAATCCTTTTCCTTCCACTCTAAGATGTCAGGAAGATTTCAGGCCAATACGGACCTTGAATACAGACCCCCAGATTCATTTGCAAGAGAGCAGGACCATGCAAAGATCTGCTCTCCAAAAATAACACACATCTCAAAGGGCTCTATTAGTTTATTGAGAAGACAAGATGGCTTCCAAAGGGAGGAACTCGGAGCAGGATGTGTCCATTCCATGGGGTATTGCTGGGACAATCTGGGTGAATCATTTCATTTAGAGATGTTGAGGCCATGTCCCAAATGACAGGCTGTTTCTCTAATACAAAGATCCAGTCCTCTGTGTGTCACAGGTGCCTTTTAATTTCCATGCTGCTGAGACTGTGATACAGTAGATAGGTAGATAGACACCTATAGATAGATAGATAGATAGATAGATAGATAGATAGATACTGTAGATATATAGACTTCAAGTCATGGCAGTGTAGTATCGAAATGTTCAGTGTTCAAACTGTTTTAAAAATTGACTTTTGCTGTCTATTTTAATCTTCATTCTGATTCAGCCATCCTGTCCTTTGACATTATAATATGCTTTAACTCTGCAGCACTAATTATAAAGAATAATTACAAGACAATCACCCCATTTAATCGCACTGGACAATTTTAATTTGTTATGCTGCCGAATGACAGTATGAAGTGGGCAATTAAATTAACTCATTGTTTTGTTAAAGATGAAACATGCAAATTCTTTCATTTGGTACACAGCATCAGGCTTTGCACGCCACTGATTGACAAATCTAAGCTTTGCACTATAAATATTCACCGGAATAACTATCATTACATTTAAAAGTGTTTAAAATCATCCTCTCTCTGGAGAGCTTAACATGATGACCCAGATCATCCCTGCATGTATGTACTTGTCTCTAGGTGTGAGAGTAATTTCAGAAGAGCTAAATACAGCTGAATGCATTAGGGAAACAATTGGTGGCTTTTGATTAACTGCTTAGGATGTTTGATGAGAGAGATATTTGTGAAATACCTGTGGGTCTGGGGTGTTATTTTATTAATAGCACAAATCCTGTTATTTGTTTCCTCAGCAAAGTCTGGTTGGTATCAACCAGGGCCTAGAATGCAGAGGAATCTAATTGTCCCAAATAAGAGTAAATGTTCTGAGTGGCACGGTTTACTCCTATCAAATGATTAATGGCACTGTGTATTGTTCTTTCCTCAAATGTGCATGTTTGTGAGGTTATATTTAGAGTAAAATGGGGTTTTAAAAGGGTACTGATTATGATATAAAAATGCAGTGAATATATTTGTATCTTTTAGGCTTTTATGAGTTTAGGCTGGTAAAACTAGATCACATTCCATTGTCAAGCACATTTCTTTTCACAGAACTCCTTGACTGGGTTTCTTTAGCTACTGTACGGATGTGTGAGGTGGAGCTATCAAAGGGGCAAGACCCTTTTGGGGTTAGGGGCGCGTTTGTTTTGGTGATTTCAAATATCAACACTGGCTTCCAGAAATCGCATACCCTGCCTTTAAGTCCCTGTTCATTGTAACTGTATGAAAAAGAGAACTGAAAGCAGTCATTGAATTTTCTATATTTTTGATCAGCTGAAGAAACAGTCATAAAGCACAGAATGATATGATGATGAATTATAATAACAACAATTTTTATACAAAAAGATCTAAATAGATTTCTAAATTTGCACATAATTTTGAATTTGCACACACTTAAGCTTATATATAAGATTCATCACTGATTAATCCAACACAGTCTCACGACCAATTTGTAAATAGAGGTGAAAAAAAATCATTGTAATCCGTACAAATTTGTACGACCTCACTCATTTTTTGTGATTTGTCTAAACCCCAGTGACTGGTAGGTTTAGGGGCCACCGTTACCTTCATTAAAGCAGTAGTTCTCATTGGTTCCCACTTTTTTGGTAATCTGAAATGCTCTAAAACGCCAGCTTTGCCTGACTGACTTTGCTTGCGAAATTGAATGTAGCATCACATGAAGTATGGGCGGGCCCAGGCTAATGTTTGATTTATGACTGGCGAATATACATTGCATTGTTTATTAGTATTAGTGTATACTGATACAGTGTACTGCAAATGGATGGAAAATATATATATTTTTACATTGCCAGTTGGAAGGGAATGTACTCATCGTTATTAGGTATAGTTCATCTTGGATTATGTGTGCACCCCACAGACCTATGCAGAATGGCACACACAAAGTAATATTACATAAGACTATTAAACATTCACTTTAGGTGTTCTATTTTTCCTCCACGTTTCTTCCAAAGAGAGCAAATTGAGGCTTGAGGCAATTCTGGAGGCAAATGAAAAATGAAAAGGTAATTAAGTCTGAGATGGAAGTAGCGAGACTGTCACAAGAAAGAAACTGAGGAAGTGAAGGAATTGGGTTTCCAAGCTTTTTAAACAAATTCTCCTGCTAGCACACAAGAGCTCTTTGGGCACAGGGAGCCATTGTCTGGCCCATGACAGGTCTCAATAAAGCCCCACTAATTTATTTCAAGAGAGCCATTATTCCCCTGCCCTCGCAGGTGTTGCTCTATTAAAATGTAACGCATTGCTCTGTGCAGGAAATTTCCAGCGTTTCTCATCGCCTGGCTAAATTGAAGACACCCGTTTGAATGACACGACTGTGAAGAATTACACTGTAAAAAAAAGAATAAGAAGACACAGCTGGTGTCTCACCTAAATGATAACGCATGAGCCCCTTTATTTACCTTTTTGGTGTTTGCAGAAGTTTTCTCTCAGGATACATTTTCTCACCAGACTTGGATTGGTAATGCATTTAAACATCTTCCCTTTTGTTCTGGAGGACCATTTTTAATCCATTCTTCCTCAGACACTTACATTTCCTATTCTGGCCCTTATGTGAACCCACTCAAGCAAGGCGGGAACTGTGGAACAACATGTCCCTTTGGGATAGTGGTTAACAGAACATTTAAATTGGCCTGCTTTTATTCCCCTGTAACTCACGCCATGTGTACAGTCACCAAATAACCTTGCTACTTTCCAGAAGTGGTTTTATTCATAGAGTTTGTATTCGGTACAGCAGAGAAAGACATAAAGGTCAACGAAAGGTTTCATTTCGAAAAGAAAGGGAGATATAGATACCACGTCAACTCTTATAACACACTGTTGTGCTGACGGTGCAATTTTTTGTTCATTTTAAGGTTTATACCTAAAGAAATGCATACTACTTTTGACAAATCTGTTTGAAATGATGTGAACTCGCTTGCGATGAAAACTCCAGTCACATCAGTGGCCTAGAAAAGACTATTTTATTCTATTATTTTATTCTGCTTCAGACATGCTGTCTGCACGGTGGCTGATTCGTTGAAATCATATGTCCAGCTGTGTCAACTAACTCAGCCGAGTTAATAAAAACAACCTTCAGGCAAACTTAACTCTAGCTTTGACAAGTCAACTTGTTTTATCATGCACTGCATTACCTAAAAAAACTCACCCAAACTCAGGGTCTATTTATCTATCAGTGCAAGTAATAATAGTAGAATACATACTTGATAAATAAAAAAATAAAATATATTCCATAATAATAAATAAATTATAGTAAAATTATCTATCTAACTATTACAAAAACATATATTAATATAAGTAATTTAATCTTTCTAATAACTGTTTTTGGCCAACACCACAATTCTGTACAGACCGACTTGATTTTACTTCTTTCCTTTTTCCCTGAATGATGCACAATCTGGCAAGAGCTGCTGGGGTTGCAGAAAATGTGGTTCCCTGTCTGTCAGTCACTATGACAGGGGTCTTGCCTAGAGCCCTGATATGCTCTGCTTAAGAGAAAACGCCAATGAAAATTGGCAGGTGGTTAAACAATCCTGAGCCCCTCCCCTTCATCCGGGCTTTCCTCAGCCAAGGAGACAGATGAGGCGGAGCCGCACCCTTTGGGAAAATATACTACAAAGATACACCCTTTGGAAAAAAATAACTAGAAAGATACTACAATCTTCGCGTTGAGCCAGTTTCTTCTTTAGAGACAAGATCATATGCTGTTCTGCACCATTTCGACTCAGTCCATACTAGGGTTCCACATGTCACCTCCTGTTGGTAGGATGTGGTCTCTGTAGTGCCATTTTCAAAAGGTCCGCTTCCCCATTGTCTTGCCAGACTTGCAAGAGGTACAGCCCCTCTTGCAGAAGGTTGAAATTCAGGAAATAAAAAATTGCTTATTCAGGAACAACAGTTCTGGCCTCTCCTGCAGCAGTGAACTCACTCTGGTCCCTACAGGTATCAAAATCAGCGAACTGCTCTGGAGTTACGACATTTGCATAACAATTGTCTGACGTGTGCCACTTATCAACATTTGTAGTGCTACAAGGTTGTAAGTGGACCAGGATTGTTTAACCACTTGCCAATTTTCATTGGCATTTTCTCTTAAGCAGAGCGAATCAGGGCTCTAGGCAAGACCCCTGTCGTCAAGACATAACGTCTTCATTAGACTTTAGAAAAAGACTTTTTTTTAGAATTACTAGAAAAATTTATACTTCTTGTGGAAAGCAAACTGTTAGCTATTGGGGGGAAAGGCCTGTTTTAGAGCCCTCTAAAAAACTGGGACACTGGTAAAAAATCTACTATAATGAAATATTCGCAATATATTTGTTGCTTGCAACATACTGTCATACATTCTTGAGAAATCATTATTAGACTTAAATCATAGCAAAGTTTGCCAGTAATGCCAGCAAACTACCCATAACATCAGGAAATCAGAACTTACATCAAAAATAAGGATTCAATTCCCGTAATAAATCATGGCTCTGGCTATTGGCTATGTCAGAAATAATTTTTCAGTTTGATGAACTCATATTTACACAGAGTGAGTGTAACACATAAAGACAAGCATCCCCACTCATAAATTTTCAATTCAGGCCCTTCACCAGATCAGCTGATAGGCATTCGGCTGCAGGGCTGGTCGCAATGGCTCAAATATGGAGATGAATGGGAAGGACTGACTCCATGGCGTGCAGCGGTGGCTTATTTGTGAGTGCTCAGTAACCCAGCATGGAGCACAGACCCGGCTCGGCTGTGTGATTTCTGAGCTCTGACAGAGCTCTGGAGGAAATTGCACGGGTGGATGGTCCTGTGATTGCACAGGCCCTTCTGCACGTCTTACTCTGTCACAACAGCGTGACAGTCTTACTACCGATTTTTCCAACGACTCTAGCATGGCTTTCTGTGCTCGGCTCATCCTGCACTCGCGCTGTAATAATGAAAGAATGAAATTAGATCATTTGGGAAAAGTCGTTTGTTTCCACTGTCAGTGTGCTTTGTGTATTTGTTCATTGATTGAATTATGGCTTGGAGATGTGCAATAATGAATATATGAACAGTGCTCCTTGTGATCCATCATAAAAATGTCAGTCACAGAAAAAGTGTTATGGATATGAAACAGAAACTCTTTTTTTTTTCTTTGAAAAAGAAGGGCAATTGAATATAATTGTACTGCTAATATGCAGTTCTCACAGTAAGGCTTTCCTATCTTTTGTTTTTTGGCCTATAATTGCGACGCTGATCAAATCCCGTAGAGAATATAACTTGGTGAACAAAAAATTGGAGCAATTTTTCATTCAGCGGAACAAAACGCTGACTAACATCACATGTTTTATATATTGTAGTCTATAGATTGTATATAAAGGCAATACTGGCTTTATTTCAGTAGTCACAAGTCCCATTACACAAATGTGTTTTCTAAGTCGGAATCATTTTATCAGTTTTATGCAGTTTATCCTCCGAACTAAAATACCAATTTTACCATATTTTGTGGCTTTATGTCTGTTGTGAATACACAAAATGTTTAAAACTAGTAAAACTATTTGAACTACAAACCAGTGTGTATACAATTATTCTAATAATCTGACATAATATGATAATACCAGTTTGCGATTTTGGTAAAATAACTGGAAACTTCACACATTTTCAAGTTACAAATTGCCACATCTGCTATTATGTTAAAAACAGCTGGCTCCATTGTGACAACTTACCCCGTAGAGTGTAATCATAATGGAACAAGTTGTCAAAAAATGACAATATTCACTGCAATAAAATGTGACAACTAGCCCCAGTAACCCTTGATATTATTTGTTTTAGAATAGAATACTATCATGCCTAATTCAATAGCTGTTTAAAGCTTGTTTGTCTTTCTCCTAAACATTCCTGCTTCCACATCCACTTTTTAATAAAAGAATGGTATTACTCTTACTCTAAGTTCTCACAGACAGTCCGTAAAGATAAGCCATTCCTTATAGTCCAACGGCGGACCTGACCGCACTGAAGATTGCTTCCCTTTGTAAGAGGACCCCTTTTGCTGTCATTCTGTCTCAGAAGTGACGATGAGCCGGAAGGAACTGGGAAAAAAAAATATTGACTGTGAAGTCAAAATATTGAAGTGTGGAGAAAAAAGACACACCGGCTGGTTATGAGATGTGGCAAGCGTTAAAGAGGAGAAGCACATATCCATTTTCAGTTTTGATGAAGGCACACGCTGCGTAAATTCCCTTTTCTCATTGTCACTGGATCCTTTCAGTTGGTGGCACATCAAATCTGCGTTTGGAAAGACGCACCTAATCAATGTGCATTCAACATCTCAGCTTCTGACAAAATAAAATTTCAGCTCAGCAAATTTTTTTAGAGGAGTCGCTGCTGACATTTTCGCTTTCCCGTGAATTAGACGAATCTCTGAATGCCGTAGACAGCACGTCTGTTCATACGCTTGGAGTTTCTCAGACTTTAAATAAAATGACTATGCGGATAATAATAACATCCATCAATGTGCCTGAGAAGCACAAAAGGATGAAGAGCATTATATAGACAGATCGTCTCATGAGTAAGCTTGCTTGATTAGGACGCCCGAATCAGTTTTCAACACATCTTTCATGCAAATCATTTAAATGGATCCAGGAGACATAATGTACTCCTTGAGGCTTCTCATCAGGAGATTGCTAGACAGAGAGATGAAATAAAATGACTGTTTATTAAATCATGCTGCTCCCCGACAGACATTGTAATAGAAAGAAACAGTCTGACATCAGGAGAGCAGGAAATGTAATTCATTGCGGATTGACCTCTGCAAAAAGCTCTCTGCTTGCCAAGACTAAATCTACTTCATATAAACCATTCCTATTATTTCATAGAATGTAATCATATTTTGGGGGGGTCTTAATATGTTTTACTTTTAAATAATTTTGTTTTCTGATGGCCGTTTTTAGCTGAATAATAGATATAAATTTTTTATTGACCAAAAAACATTAAGTTCATCAATAGTGACAATAATGATATTTAGAATGTTATAAATGTGTGTATTTTAACATTTTAAGCAGCGCGGCTGTTTTCATCGTTGATTATGATCAGTTTCCAGATATCAGCATATTAGAATGATTACTTATTTTACTGTATTTTCGATCAAATAATTTCAGCCTTGATGACTTTAAGAGGCTTCTTATTCTTTAAAAAAAAACCTGACCAAAGTTTTGAACATTAGTGTATGAAGTATAAACAATGCATTTGTGTACTGTACATCTAAGCAGTAATGTAGCCCTTAATGTAGTCCTTAAGGGTACTCCTAATGCTATTTTATACCTTTAATGGACAGGAAAGTCAAGCAATACAAAAAAATAGTGAGAGGGGGGGGGGGGAGGTCTAATAGGATCTGGGTAATTGGATCTGCTTTCCCTGAAGCACTACAACTTCGACACGTTTTTAGCTTGTTTTCCAATCCATCAGAGCACTGCCTCAGAAACATGGTCTTCCTGCTTGGATCATGTCACTACATATGTTTTGTATGATCTTAAATACAATGATACGTGTTTGAACATCATAGCATCATACATGACAGGGACTGCCAGAGGGCAACAGTAGAAACAGTCTGGTCTGGTTAATGACAGAAACTCAGATAACTGCACAATTTCAATCAAGCGCTGAATCCTTTTCCCTTCCTGTATCAAACAAAATGAAATCACAAAGCTGCCCCCCTAAGGACCCTGTTAACTTGACTTTGAAGTCAGACTGATTTGTTGTAATTTAACACTTTATTCACAGAGGCTACAAAGATATCAGTTCAGCTGAGGTTTTTTTTTTTAGACTGTAAGACGGAATACTGTTGTTGTATTCACGAATGCTAATGCTGAATCAAAACAATTAGCATCTGTTCACTGTACAGTGTTCAACCTCTTTGTTAACTATAAGCTGCCTTGTGGGTAATTAAAACAAACATAACTTTATGCTGAGCTGCTCACTGTTTATATCACTGATGTCTGTTGAGTTTCCATTATCAGCTCATTAGCCTTGATCACATGGAAACCGATATTAAACCCAAAGCAAAGATCAATTAAGAAAACAGGGATAATGCTGAACTAACATTTACAGTAGTGGAAACTTGGCTCACCAAATGTTTATTTATTAATTTCAAGAGTTCGCGCTTCCTCAATAATAATAAGGCGAGTTTGGCGTGCAGTCGGGGGCGAGCCGGGGGTTCGGTGAACCTTGAGATCTAGAAATGATAACCCTAGCTAGGGCGAGGCTCGAGGCTGGCTCGAACCCTGCGTGCCCCCAGGAAGGAGCAAACTGAGGAGAGGGGGAGGAGGAGGGGATGTAAAGCGAGAAACTGAAGTGTAGGAAACAGGTTTATTTATAGTGAAATTAGAGTCTGATTAGCTAACTCAGGTGGCGGTAATAATGGCTGATTGATAGCAGCTGGGATGCGATTGTTGGCGGCTGGTTGTATTTCGACCGCGCTTTCTCTCGAAATTGGTTTACGACTACTTTTATTTATGGACCAAGCTCTTAATTGGCATTTAGCGTTAAAACAAAACTGAAATCACCTTTAGATTTTAGATTATGTTTTATAGGTATGTTATTTTACAAAATAATTTTATATTATTATAACATTTTAAATGTGTTTACTATCACTTTTGATCTATTTAATGTATCCACCATGTCTTTGTTTCAAGGAAAAAGCTGTTGAAGAGTATATGATGAGTTCATTTACATAAACAAAAAACTTCCAATTAATCTCAATCAAACTGCAGTTATTGTAACGGTGGCATCTCGCTTCTCAGCGGCCAGACAGGGGCGGACACAGGAATTCCAGGAATTATCAACATTTAATGAAAACAACAGGAAGCTGCCGAAAACGCAGGACGACCAAATGTAGATACATTACATATAACAACTGACAAAAGAACTAGACATGGGGCATGGTTTAAATACAGAGACAATCAAGGGCATGACGCAGGACACCTGGAACACACAGCTGGTGGAGGATCAACACTAATGGCAAGGGCGGAGTTACAGATTGGGTAGGACATAAAGGAACAGGTATGAAAACAAACACATAGCACATGGACAAGGTAAACATGAACACAGGGCATGCCCAAGGCGTGACAGTTAAAAAAATTCTGGGTTAAAAATAACCCAGTGCTGGTTGAAATATGGGCAAACATGCTTAAAATTAACCCCAAATAGTGCTGAAATTAAAATTTCTATAATAAGTTGAATAAATAAATTCATTAAAAAAATAATTTTATTTAATTTACGACCTATTTGGATTTTTTTTTTTTTTGCATTTTCCAAACCATAGTGATCAGCTTTTTTCAATTTAATTGTATAGTGTCACGTCCGGTTCCGCTTAATGGTGCGTGTGTGCGCACTTCTCAGCTGGGCAAGGAGCAGAGGACGCGGAGCAGAGGAATAACACATTTATTTAAACAAGGAACAGGAAAACAAAGGCTGACGAGGCAGCGAACAGAACAGCAAAGCATGAACGAAACACACCACATGCAACTTTAACATCCGACCACAAGGAACTGAAAGCATGGGCTATAAATACACGGAACGTAATGACGGGGGTGGGGACAGCAGGACACACACAGGTGAAACGAATGAAACTA
>JAUMHI010000061.1:6174787-6192201 GCA_032359435.1 Enteromius unitaeniatus
GAAAGTGTGCAATGGTCTGAATTGGGTGGAGTGGAGAGTAAAGTTCAGTGTCCAGAGTGAGTGCAAAAAACCCTATGTGTGGAAGTGCAAAATGGATCAGTACTGTGTGATGTACTGATTGAGAGATTGTATCGCCTCCGGGAAGAGGCTCCTCCTCGTTCTCTCTGTGTGAGAGATGTGTCTCGATGTGACTAAAACCAATCGATGTGACAAAAAGTAGTGCAAAAGTAACATAACGCATTACTTTTCATAAAAAGAAACTAAGTAACAATTAGTTACTTTTTCATCAAGTAATTCAATATGGTAATGCACAACTTTAAAAAGTAACTTTCAGCAGTATTGGTGATTGTATGCATAGGTGCAGCTAAACCATGTGCAAGAAGTGGCTGGATTCTTGTATAGTCAGTAGCACGCTGTGATTATAACTTCCATTTAATAACAGTCATTCAGAAAAACATATAGCAAAAAGCATGTCACACTTCATATATGACAGAACTGATTCAAGTAAACAATGACAGAAAGACAGAAATAGTCACATTTACACTTAATGGTTGGCTATTATTCAGTAAGTGGCCTTATGGTTGCGAAACAAGACCTTTCCTTTGAATTTAAGCTAATGATTGGATGCTCCCACTCTTTAATGGTTTTTTCGACCCCGGTTAAGTGCATTCCCTACCTCGAAATGCAGAATTCAGGGTTGATTCACCCTCTTTTTTTCCATGACATGACAAATTTGGTCTTAAAGTGCTTGTCTGTTTCAGTGGATATTATTTCACAGCTGGAGTGATACAGTGTCTCTAATGCAATGCTGATAAAGGCCTTAATGACCAGAATTGAGGAAATAAAAGTGGACTACTTAAAGCTAAGCTGAAACAGAAGCAGTATAATATCCCAGCAGTTTAAAATAATCTCTGTTTACAATTTTCCAATGACCTTAAAGCACGTCTGAAATGCACAGGTTATGCAGGTGATGTGCAGCAGCATACTGTATCTAATACCATAATAAAGCTATAACTGATATTTACAGGAAATGTTTTGTAATACATATGTGAATTAGATTTATGTTTTGTTTTTTGGGGGGGTTATAATATCTAGTGTAAAATGTTTTAAAGTATCATTGTTTAACTGCATGGAAAGCTGATGTCGTAAGAACACCTCGCTACAATGAAATGGGATATTTAATTCATCATGCACCCCCATCTGTTCTGGTTGTGAGAAAATTAGAAGCGCTCTTAGTGGATGAAGTCAATTATGAACTCCATCCATCAAACTGCCATTTTCTCCTGAGCACCAGAAATCCAGAGGTGAACAGTTGCTTGAAGCATCCACATAAACATCCTGAGTTAATAATATTATCTTTCTAATACATAAATCAAAAAAAAATTCTGCCACATGATCTTATCGTATTATATTTTAGTTCAAATCTGCTGACGGATAGCATTTGCACAAGCCTATGGCTCGCAAAAGAAACTGGCACGTATGCATTTTGGTTGGGTGCAGTCTTTTAGAACTATGGTAATGGGATGATTTTAAAAATAAATGCTATTTATTTTACTGCAGAACTGTGAAATGCATTGTGCTTAATCACACATGAAAAGGTAAACATTCTTCTGCTTACAGCACATCTGATCAAATGATGTCAGAGCCGTGCTATCACTGCAGTGAGCAGCAGTCATTAGCTTATCAGGAATGGAGGTATGTGCGATATCACCGAAAACAAGCAAGCCCACTATCTCCAGGGCTGTGGGCAGAGACTTTGTGTAAACAAGAATGAAAAGTATACCTGAGCACACTTCTAATACCAAAGCCTGAGGGGGATTTGGAAGAGTCAACAGATAGGATGTTGAAATCTACTGGTGCTGATAATAACCTGCTCTCCAAAAGGACACATGCATGTAAAATATTTTACTATTAGTATGGCAGGACTTATCAAGCAAATAATACTAAAGGGATTGTGTTAAACGTTTAAGATAAACTGTAGTTTAAGACATTTTCCGCACTCTCTGATGAAATTGTGCCTAGCATAGTTTTTTTTGCTTCCTTAGCTTTCACATAAAGATATACAAAACAGTGTGGAAATTTGGAGTTCTGAAAGTTTCAGTGCTCAGTATATTTTTTTACATAAAAATATAAAGGTACATTTAATTCCTTATAACAAGACCAAGGAAATTAAATGTTTCCACTTTTTAGAATTAAAAACAGGTCAGTGAAATAGACATCTCTGATTGCCTCCATTGTCAAAATTTGGCCACTGATTGTAATGACCTGTTTTTAGCTGTACTGAGGATGTCACATGCATCAAAATCACCACACTGAGAAAACGCTATACTAAAAAGCATATTCATATGAGTATATGTATGTACTTTTTTAACATTCAGGCAGGAAAATGGGTCAGGGGTGAAAAAGGTGAGAAGGGTGCTCAAGGGGTGATGTGGCCTCTGATGGGCCGGGAGGTGGGAGGACTCCCACAGAATAAATATTATGGTCTGATTAGTGGACATGCTGTAACTTTTGTTTATTCTTCCATCATGGTTGACAGCCAGGTTTGTCTTTTTTTTGGCAAAGAAATCAACTTAATAAGTATTTTCTACCATTATCGAAAAATATACAGACAACTACAAATGCTATTTGCAATTGCAGACAGAGCAAACCAGAAAAATAACATGTTTGATAATAGTTTCCCTTTGCCAATTTTTTAAAGCAGCCATATAAATTGAATGGAATAATAAACCAAGCACAGGTTCTGAAAAAAAAAAACTGTACTGACATTTGTCTAAAGACATATGTACATCCCTTAAATAAAAGGACACCTCTTAACTTAACCTTTAACTAAGACCTTGCCCTCCAGTTGAAGCCACGACCAAATCCAGCTGTATTTCAACCCAGCATTAAGCTGTTTAACCAGAGCTGCATCGTTCTGATCCTAACACACTAAAATAAAGTTTGTATTAGCGTTAACAATACTTTAGCATTAAATGTCACTTACTCTCTTAAGGGTACGTTCACATGAAGCGTCTAAAAGCAATTTCAAAGCGAATGTGCACTCGCGCTTCTGTACTAGCATCTGCAACCAGGCAACCATAAAGGCGCTGTCAGTGCTTTGAATTTTAAACTGCACGGCTCTATTGAAAATAAAGAGCAATGAAATAAGTTTTAAATAATCAATAAATACCATCCAAGACTGATTTTTTCAAGACCCCCCCCCTCAAAAAATATTCTCATTTGATCTACACGATTCACGTGGGTCACCTGTTTTGGCTTCAAAACGGCGAATTTCGCCAAAAGGTGAGGGATTTTCATGCCTGAACATTATGTATGTGTGTGTGTGTGTTTATGAGGACACAAATTTGTATAATGACATGGGTATGACATAGGCATAGGTATTACAATATGAAGGTGATTTATGAGGACATTTTCAGTGTCCACATAATTCAAAAGGCTTTAAAAACATACTAAATGGTGTTTTTTTGAAAATGTTGAAATGCACTTTAAGAGATAGGTTTAGGTGTAGCGTCAGTGTGGAGTGTTCAAGAAAGTTTCATACGCATTTGTGAATAGAATGGAGATCATTTTTATCACTTTGCCTTTGAAATGCTTCACTTTGCCCCCCCCCTTCTGACTGAGATTGTCTAACCAAGACAAGGGCGTACAGCTGGTGTCTAGAATAGGGTCCATTTGCACAGCACTGTCAAAAACATTACGTGCAAGGCTAATTGTTACTAAAGAAGAGCTGAGAATGCAGATGTCAGTGGAATTTGCACAAATGGAGAAAATCTTTTACAGTCTATGCATTTGCAATATCCAAGGTCTCTGTAGAGGGTTATGTAAGCATGGCTGTTGAAAAAGGCATTTTCAATTGTTGTGCCACTAACGGCCTGTCAGTTGTAGCAATTATGGATTGCCCTTTAAAGAGGGCCAGAGGACACCAACACTGTTTCTTAGCGTCTGCATTTCCACGTACCAGCAGGTGCTCTGAGCAGCCAACTCCTAAATTAGCAGCATTAAGAGACACCACACGGTGGTCAATTTCATCTTCCAGTTTAGACAATCTAAAGAGTCGAGCAATAACACTTTACATAACAGTAACTGACATTATATTTACAGCAGCATAATAGATGTAAATATCTCAGCTATATCAAACAAGCAAAAGCACTTAAACAGTTAAATGAATGCAAGTATTACAGGGCGTCACTAGCACTGGAAAAAAAGAGCTAAAAGCTTATGTTGACTGGGAAACCAGACCAAATGTCTAGTTTAGCTAAGACAAGCCAGCTAGCACAGGCTTTTTTCTTCAGCATTTCCCCAGTATATAACACCGCTGATAAATCCGTATTTTTAAACTGAGCTTACTTACCAACCTGAGAATCATTATTCCCTCAAATGCATATCCGTAGATGACATAACCACATGGTTTGCATTGCAAAAGGTCTACAATTGTTAAGTTTAAGTGTAAATTAAGTTTAGATGGTTTACTCATGCACTAAATCATAGCTTTTTTTTACACTGAAATAACAATGGGATAAATTAAGGCAAACAAAAAGAGCACTGGATAAGTTGTACACCTTTGAGGCAATCTGTAAAACTGGATTTGGAAAATGTTTACTATCATTTGTCAGAGCTAAAGCAGCAGTTTATTGTGTGAGCAGCTTGTAAATGACTCTGTACAGCAGGTAAAAATAATACTGGGATACTTTTTTGATGGGTACTAATATGATAACAGTATAGACGGTTTCATGGGCGCACGTGCCTGGACCTAAGATAACTTCCGGTCTGTGTTTGTTTATCGGTCTGGTTATTCACTGTATTTCTGAAGGAAGTAGGAAGGTCTTTAAAAAATGTCATTTTCATTTCATCCTGTATGTAAGGCAGCGTTTGTAAGCTCAGAGCTGCTTTGTCTCTAGTTTCTCGTATTTAAAGCACCAATTTGTTTACCGGAAGTTAAGATGGGGCCACAAAAGCATGCTTGCGCTGTAACGTTTATTTATGTTGTTGTAGTTAAAGCCGTCTATAAGCTACTGATGATATCATCATTTCTGTCATCAATCCAGGCTGGATTGTGATACCTTTTAGGCAACTGTTCAATAAATAAGTTAATATAGTCAGCTACATAAAGAATACAATATTACCAGATACCTCTATTTTTGATTCACCAAATAGTTCTAAAAGAAAGCCACCACGGTATTGTTACGTCTGTACACAGTACTGTAAAATATACACGGTATTGTAAAGCCAACAATAATTGTTTGGTCTCTGTGCAACACAAAGGAGGCGTTCTTGAATGAATTTGTCATTTGTAAATTACTTACATGATTCAATTTTGTAGTTTTTTCTTTTTTTTTTCTCAATCATTTGTTTTGTTACTGTACAGTGAGTTTGAATACATTAAATAATGCTTGATTCAAATGACCCTTTTAAAAAAGATCACTTGTTGCCACTTACTGGCATAACAATATACAACCTAAGAGTTAGGCATCTAGAGATTCACTGAAGAATTATATTGAACTATGCATAACACTAAATAATTAATAGGTAAACAATTATTTAGGAAATATTTATATAAAAGTAACATATGAAAATGTAACATATGTACATTTTAGTAAAAATAATACAATTTAAGTAAAAGTAACATATGAAAATGTCATTGATTACTGTGACTCACCAGTGATGAGAAACACTGATCCCAAAAAGTGATACATAATATAATGATAAATCAGATGTTACACTGCATTTTTTTATTTTGATAAAATAGCATTGAAAAGTATTGGCAATATAACCTTATCCTCAGTAAAAAATAAATTAATTAATAAATAAAAAGTATTTTGATGCTGGCTTTACAAAACAAACCAGCATTTGTTCATCATCAAGGTCAGGAAACATTCTGAGTAACCACGCTTTTAAAACTGAGTGTTATCAGAAAGCGTTTGTGTGTGGTGAGAGAGGTGTGACAGATAATATTGGAAATTAGCAAGTACCCTCTAAAACAATTGAATTCACAGATGCCTCGCATTTCAGTGCCAAGCAAACACCCTTCTTGGACATCCAATCTGAGTTGTAATTCAGGGATCTATTGTTTTGTCTGAAGGAGTCTGGTTAGAGTTTACTGTCAGATGCTGTGTTGTTTTCAAAGATCAGTGTGTTTATTATAAAACAATCTGTACCGTCTGAGCCAGCTTGTTCCTCCCACTCAAACTGCACTTAACAGAGAAGTTTTTTATGGGTATTTATAGTTTATAGCTTCACAAGTGCCAACATTATTGGGAGTTACAAAAAAATGGATGCCCACTTGACCTTTTCCAGCTAAATGAGCCACGGCTTGCAAATGAGATTCAGAAGCAAAGTTGATATTTCTGCTGTTATTTCAGTTTCTTTGGCGATGACTGATGATTATTGAACTACTCTACATTTAAAGTTACAAGAAACTATCACTTTTTAGAAGGCTTGATTTCCCAGCTGACAAAATAGTGAGTTGACAATATGAAATGTTGAAATATCTGGTGTTTTAAATGTGGGAAAGCTTTGGAAAGGTTCCACATAACTGATGACCTAATAGGTTTTGCATTATGTGTGAGTTCAGAGGGAACTGTAGCCATAAGCCCTCTAATTAAAAAAGTTTTAATTATGTCTTGAAGCAATTCTGCATATGCACATAGTAAAGAAAAAAAATCAGGGATTTTTCTGTCATTTGCTTTATACACAAGAACATTCAGCTTCCTTCAAACAATCCGATAAGGATATATATCAAGTGATTCTTGTTACTTGAGAAAACCGACCTCTAGGTGAACTTAATGGTCATTTAGATCAAAACAGGCAACAGGAGCCATCCCAGAAAAAGCCGCAGCCTTTTGTTGGCTTCATTCGCTCTTTGCCAGATTCTCTTTCTATTTCTATTTTTTCCTTTGCACTTTTTTGTGCTTTTTCTTTTGTCTTATCAGAGTTCGACTCCCCACTGCCCTTCCTCTCATCAGAGATAGTGTAAGCCTCGTTGGCCACCTCCTGTGGAGAGAGTTTCTCTGATCTGGGTTAAGCAGGAGGCTGTGGGCTTGTGGACACTGACATAGCCTTGACCGCCCCAAGGAGAGGGACCCGTGATTGGCCACGCTCTGGATTTCCGACACTCACTCATTATTGAGATCCTCATACAAAGTCACAGTTTCAGAAAATGAGGGCAGTGATGGGTATCTATCTGACTAGCTTTAATTAGCAGAGAGGAGCCCAGGCATTTTTTTAATGAATGTACAGGGCCATTCACATTGTAGAATGAATAAATAAATAAAAGCTACATTATATAACTTTAGCAGTTACACTATGTAACCCTAAAGCCTAAAACTTCCAGAGAAACATTACGATTATTACGGAACATTACGGTAATTACGAGAGTTGTGCTTCAGGTCTGCTTTCTGTGCTGATGCTTGAAAGGTTATCACCTTATCAGCGTGAATATCACTATCAACACCAAAACGCTCTCAGTACTGAAAGACAGATGTCTGGAAAACAGGTATAGTAAGTATGCAGCTGTTTCAAAGATAATCACAAAAGGCAATGATGATATGAAGACTGCTTTTTTATTTATAACGGTGGAATCCATGACTTTGAAAGGCTGATATAGGTCAAAGTAAAGTTGTTGTAAAGTTTTATTAAGTTGGCCAATTAACATGAAGCTATGAAAGCTATTTTGATTTGTGGCAGGTAGTGTCACTTTTCCTTTAGCTTGAAAGCTATTCTCACTTCGAAGTTCATGTATTTGGCTTTAAGCTACGATGGGTGTAGCCTGAACTTTAATATTTACTGATATGGCGTAACAAGCACATATGGTTGATCAGTTAGAAAGTATACAGTTTTCTCTGAAGTCCTTCCTGACAACTCTAAAACATAAGTAATAATTTTAAGTTGTAAACAATTGTGATGTAGTAAAGAAAAAAAACAGCTTGCGAGATTGTTTATCATATAGCTGTTCGTTATTTATATACTGTTGTAGAACAAAAAAGTGACAGTGTAGTTTTAACAGATGTGGTCGAAGTACACAAATCAAGTACTTGAGTAAAAGTACAGATCCATACTATAAAATATTTCTCCAGTAAAAGTAAAAGTACTCCTTTTTCAATTTTACTTGAGTAAAAGGACAAAAGTACTTGTTTTTTTATGTACTTAAGTAAAAAAGTACTGAAAGATTTATTTAGCAATTTCTTACAGTAATTTTATGTAGCACATTTTTTTTCATAATCTTACTGCTCAAAATACCTGAGATTTTTGTTGAGCATGATGCAGTAATGTTTAATATGAAGATTACACTGCAATGTACCCGAGAGTGTCTAATCTTCACCTGTAAGAAAAAGGTTATATATGACATGAGAATAAGTTAGGATAAACATTTGAAGGAAAATATTTTTATTTTTTTCTCAAACCTTGTCTGTGTTGTAAACACTCCCAGAGGGCATTACTTCACACTTGTACACACAACTGTTAATTACTGTACCTGAATATCTAATCCTTTCTTTTCCCCCTTAGATGTTATATATAGAAATATATTTAGACATTATCTAAAAATTACTATAAATTAGCACCAGCAAGGTTGTTAGCTAACAATCAGCATTAACGTTAGATAACAATATTTAGACCTACTTATTTTCCGTATATGGTTATGAATAAACATTCATATCTGTCTACTCAGATAGTTGATCCAAACAATATAAAAACATGGATACCGTTGATAAACAATATAAACACAGACGCAGGGCTAAATGCGTAACATTACAGCAGCAGGAAATATGAACGTTCTTTGACTTAGAGACACTGATGTTGATGTGTCTGCATTCATTTCAGTGGACTTAAATAGATCACCCTTTACTGCTGTGTAACAAACTGACAATTTTTACCTGAATATGATTTTCAGTTAATGTTAGTAACAGTTGTTCGCTTCACTGGAGACTCGCTCTGAACGGATCAGTGAGCTGCCGAATCGAGAACAGCTGCAATCGGATCGTTCGAATTCGAGAATGAATCGTTTAGTGCGATTTGCGAACCGATCAAACAGGTTCATTAAAAAGAATCAGTTTGTTAATGAATCGCTTGTCTGCGTCTCGCTCGGAGCACTTGATATATAAGTAACAATATGTTTTATGAAATGTATTGAAGTAAAAAGTACGATCCTTTGCTTAGGAATGTAGTGACGTAAAAGTAAAAGTTGCTAAAAATAAAACTACTCCGGTAAACTACAGATACTTGAAAAATGTACTTAAGTACAGTAACGAATTACAACTACTTCGTTACTGCCCACCACTGAGTTTTAAAACTTTAATAATATCATATTAGCATCCCTAGTAGGAGCATGTGTACTAACTGCTGGGCTCTGATTAGATACTATCAATCAAAGACAATAAAACTCATTATTGTCGCCCTTTAAAAACTTGGTGTTAAGGGTATTCTTTTGTTTTTCTTCTTTGTGAATGAAAATATTTATATACACACAATTTTTTAAAAGCCATATTTATTTGAACTGTATCAAAATATGTCTATAGCACTATTGGCTGGGGATAAACAAGCCTAACACTTAGCTTTCAGCAACGCACAATGCATCTAGTTAGATAAATGAAATCATAATTAAGTGACTGAATGAGTAGAGCTCTTATGTAGCTTCCACTGGTTCAAAGGAAGCATTGACTTTAAAATTCAATATTCTGAAGTGTCAATTTGCGTGATGTTTTGTTTAAAACCATTAGTCTGAGAGTGAGGCTTAAGGCTGCCTTTGCGTCTCCAAGATTTTGTAAATGCATTTTAATGTCAACACATTTAGCTGTCCATTAAATACTTAACAAGGTATGTTTTTCCTTTAAATAACTTGTAGTCATCTAGACAATCATCAAATTGACAAATAAAAATAGCAATGTCATTACTGGAACATTAATAGGAAGTAGACTGGAAAGCGTTGAGTGGCATTGCGTTTACAATTTATCCCCCATCAAATTAGCCTCTCGCCATGTCCTCCATTACTAATCCTGTAAAATCAGAGAAAGGACTGTGGCATGTTTGTGGTGTCTCTTAGGCCGTTCATGAGGGTTGATTTATTATCTCACTGAGCTAAATGGAGCAGGAGTTGGACTGTGGCTCATCTTTTGATATTTGTGTAATGAGCAATTCTGTAGCATCTTATGTATCTGATGTTTGATTATGTTTGTCAAATTTTTTTTATCAAATTATAATATATTGATTTAAATGATGTAAAAGAAAGTTTTAGATCAAAGGAGAATTTTAGCATATGATTACTAGGTCCTTTGATTAAAACCTTACAATGAATTGCATAACAAAATGGCATCAATTTTTTTTCTTTTGTTCTTTGATTAAAAGACATCACAGCAATGTTATTTGGCTGCTATTACTTTAAGAGCTGCCACTGAATCTTCATAGTTTCATTCAAGCATTAATGATAAACACTACAGCATGCACTATCGTATTAATGCATCCAGTTAGAGTTTCTTTTTTTATGACATATGGCCAGAGTACATCTCATCTGATCGCAGTTCACTGTTGTTCCACCAAAGGTCCTTGTCACCAGTACAGTTTGTGAGCTCCAGACTACTGCTTGTCACTGAAGCCAAGTAGAATGCCTGTCTGAAAAGTGTTTGAGGTGCTCATAAAGACTTTCTGTGTATAAATAAATGCAATTCTTTTCAAGAAAATAGAGAAAGAAGCAGCAGTTGTGAGTGGGGTGTGCAATGATTAATTGAGATTAATCGTGAAAACTTTTTGTAAACATAATATATAATAATTTGTAAACATAAACATATATATATATATATATATATATATAAATGCATGCAGACATGTATGTATAATTAAGAAAAATATATCATTTTAATATATACATATATACATACACATTTAATATGAATTAATATATACACATACAAACAAAAACCTGTATTTTGGATGTGATTAATCAGGACTAATCATGAGTGAGTTGAAATTTGAGTACTGAATGGTGATTTTGCTCTTACATATATTAAACATCAATTTATATTATACAAGTATCAATTATGTACTTGTATAACTACAAAACCAAAGCCTAAAACCTATAAACTTACCTAAAACTTCTTTTGCTGCCTAGCAAGCACTGATTTTTCCTTCAGAAGATGCAAATATAGTTTCGGCCATGCAGCTCAGTTCCCTTCTAACAGCTAGGCATGTATAGCTCTCATTATAATACATTTTAATCAATTCAAATCAGTTACATAGACAAAAAAAGATTTGTATCCCTCTTAAGGGTAAATGAATGCTTTAAAGACATGTTTTCATTTTCAAGAGCCCTTAGTGAAGCAACCTTTTTCAGTTGGTAGATATAGCTATGGAATAATGGATTACTGTACATGATTATTCCACATGCTTGTCAGAGGAACTGATAATGAATCGGAGGGGCTGGCAGGCTGGCGTGACAGCACATTGAGATGAAATGAGGCCAAAACTTAAAGGGGGTGCACAGGATCTTTCTCCATTTACTGTGTGTTTCTGCTCAGGGATACAGTCTTACCGCTCATATTCTCTGTACAGAGACTTCCTCCATAATGCATGCCACCTCTGTGGACAACCTCGACTTGGCTTCTAAGTCATTGTCATTCAGCTCTTCTGTTGTCTGATGAATGCAAGGGGTATCTTTATATGTGTGTGAGTACATGTGTGTGCACATAAGGAGTCAACTGAAAGAGAATGCGGTAAAAATGGGGAGAGAAACAGATTTGAGAGAATGAGAGTGTGATACAGGCAGTGAAGTGACAGCTAGAACACAACAACAGTCGGACTTGCTTCCCATATATTCCAGCCTCACTCATGGGAGATTTCTTTTGTTTCGAAAGAGTGATTTATTTTATTTTGGTTCATACTTTTGATTTTCTTCGATAGGCAAAACAAGGCACTCCATTTACAGACCTCTGGTTGAAAAGAGTGATTTAAAGAAATAGTTCCAAGAGTTGCTTCTCCTTTAGCTTATCATTATTCTTATTCCTCTTTTTAAACAGTGACTTTGCATGCATGGAGGCTCTGATGGCTAATTGCATATTGTGTGATTTTGGGACTGATGAGAAGTATGGTTGCCCGGCAACTACTGGTTAAATTTGCAATATTCAAAACATCAGCCACATTACATCTCATTTGAGTTAAAGAGTTACATTTCACTGTTAAATTCATTGTTATTTATTTAAACTTTTTTTTTTTATATAGCAGATGTTTTAGTCACAACACGACTTGTCTCACTGGGTCATACTTGGACTGACAGACGGTCTGTGGCTGGTTCTATAGTTAGTCATCTAATTTTTTTTATCATAGCCTTTTAAAAGACAGTTACATAAAAGTGTAGATTGGTCTAATTTGAATCCATAATATAAGACTGATTACCACATGATTAACTACCTGTACATTAAACACTACCTGTTTATGCAACTGGCCTCTGGATTCTATTGCAGCTTTCATTGGCCAAAGACCTCACAAGAAGACATGCAAAACAATGAATCAGTTTGTTTTGTTTAGGGGAATGATAATGTAAAGATGATGTCACTACAATAACAGACCATCATCCATAACAAATCATTTATTCAAGAACGCTGTGAAAGTTTACAGCAACAATGGTCCAGAGTCTAGGCTATGGTGTAAAAATCTTGATAACATTATATGTGGACCTCAGAGAACAGTACACAATCAAAAAACAGAGGCAGTTCATGACCCCTTTAAGTCGTTTTTTTGGATCAAGAAAATTAATTGCAGTTGAGGCAAGTTAATAGAATAATAAATAATAAATGTGGGCTCTCCTTTAGTTTTAAATTTAATTTGTACTACAGAGACAGAATATGAACAATAAGAGGTGTCTGCACCAATCAAAAACAATTATAGATCACAAGTCAACCATGTAAAAAGAGTAAAAAATCTTCTATACTAAGATGTCAGAGAAAACAATGAACAACTTTTTTATATTTCTTAAAACTGAAAGCTCATTCAGTGAACAAAGCATCCTCACAACATTTAAGATGTCTCCAAGGTCATAGTCAGTAAACCGCATCTAAAACATAACAAGGCAAACAAAAGAACTTGACTGTAGTCTCTTCAACTTCTGTTTGTCTTATAGTTACTCTCTCACTGCCCTCTGCTGATGAATAAACATAGTGTGCCTGGCTGCATTGAGAGCGGGCCGTTGGCAGTGTGACTTTCGGTATGAAATATTATCTTTCACATATGTGACGAACTGTAAATGAAGTACCTGGGGGTAGCGTAAACACACCCGGTGTACTGATGCTGATGTAACCTAATTTATTAGTGTTCCTCTCCATGCATTTAATGAGTAAGTGTGTTGGTAATTGTGTTCATGCTCCTCATATCTGAACCGTCCTTTTCTGTGGGTTCATTTAAATGAGCTTCATTAGATAGAGATGCATTGACAGCTAGCGAGATGCGGCTGGCAACAATTAATTGGACATCACTACTGAGCCTCCAAACCTGAGAGAATTATTTGGCGGAGTGTTGAGTTGCTTTGGAGGACTGTTTAATTATACGTGCATTAACAGCTCGCTTGTTTTCTTGCCCATGTGTGAATTCAGTTCGCTTGTATCCCCTGCTCATAACTCTTCGTCTAATATGGATGGGCATTCTGAAATAACAACGCGATGGCGTGCACCGTTCTGCATGAATAAACAGGGCAGTACATGTGCTTAACAGTGTTGTGCATTTCCTGGAGGTTTAGTAAAGGTCATTTTCGAACGGAGTGCACCAGTTCAATGTGCATGGGTTTTTGCTCTTTGCAAGGGGCAGCTAGGTGTCTTATAAGGAGGACATTCAAAAAATCTTTGTCGCACACATTTTATAAGCTAATGATTCCTAAAAGAGAATATTTTTTTTTTCTTATTTGGTTGACTTGCCATAATGAGTTAAAAAACGCTCAATTTTCAAAAGTTCAGAAATACATTTAATATACTTAATATATTTTTTATTTAATATAGTATTCCAGATCCCGTGTATGAAATCATAAAACTACAAGAGACATGTTATTTAAATATATGGTCTGATTTTTCATTAATTCTGAAATGAAAGCAAAAAAATCATAAGGATGCATTATTTGTGAAATAAGTTGTTTACATTCTGTCTTTTCAAATGTTATTGGAAACTGGGCCGTGTTGTCACACATTTTACTAAATGTAAATAATAATGTTTTTAAGGGTAGGTTAACTCTGTATAGACAGATATAGCTACAAAACCCTTGAATATATCAAATTTGTTGAAGTTAAAGAATAGTCTACCAAGTTTGCTGAGAATTTTCTCACCCTCAGGACATGCAAAATGTAGATGAGTTTGTTTCTTCATTGGAACAGGTTTGGAACCCATAATATCACTGTTAATCCATAATAACGCTTCAGTTAAAAAGTCAAAACAACCTCATCTACATCTTGGATGGCCTGAGGGTGAGTGCGTTTTCAGCAAGTTTTAATTTTTGGATAAACTATTCTATTTTAATTCTGACTGTATGCGAGTTGTCACAGTGAAAACCTCTCATTAATTTGCCTATTACATTTGGCAACATATTTTGCAACAGTTTCATTACCTGGAAATTGAACGCGTGACTTAGGCTTTACTCACACAATGTTCTAAGCATATACACGAGAGAATTATCTGCTTTAATATGGAGAATGCTGTAGCTTCTGCTCAGTTGCTGGATTCAGCTGCCCACCAGACTGAGCTGCTATAATGCTCTTCGTGTAGTGCAGTGGGACTACGGCCCACATGCTCTCCAGCTCCCAAACTACTTACTGACAAACCACCACATTAGAGTCAATTCAGATCCATATCTGTATTCCTAATTCAAAAAGACAGACATAGTGCTTTTTTGGCATTCTTACAGCGTCATGTATCAGTGTGTTCCCAGGATATTTATACAGCAGGGAATCTGAAGTGCATGTAAAAGTAGGCAGTTAAATAACAGCAACCAAATATTAACACTTGCCAAGCATCAAATGTGAATAAAATGTAAGTAACATGGCGGTGACTGATCATGTTATTTAAAACATCTATAAATATATAAGGTTTAAATCTAGAACATTATAGATACATTAGAATAATACACTAATTTCTGTTTCAAAAGGCAGCATCAAGTGGTTCAGCAACTGTTTAAAGTAGTTTTAAAGCAGCTACAGTGAGTTATATAGTGAAATGATATGTGGAAATATTTTTTGAAGAAGAGAAAATGAGTGTGTGCTTATTAGTTACCATTATACATATTTCTTTGTTATGTGAGCCGTAAGATAAAGCATATTTACATATTAAATGTCACTACTCTTAAAATATTCCATGACTGAAAGGGAATTTTCTTTAATGTATTCTAGTTATAAAGTGATTCAGGTGAGAGGATCCACAGCAGTTTTAAAGTTTACATCATCACAGTTCCTTGTTCTAATTGGTTGGCACCTGAAT
Organism: Enteromius unitaeniatus; assembly: GCA_032359435.1. Lineage (NCBI taxonomy): Eukaryota > Metazoa > Chordata > Actinopteri > Cypriniformes > Cyprinidae > Enteromius > Enteromius unitaeniatus. The sequence continues at coordinate 6,190,226 of JAUMHI010000061.1, forward strand.
TGCTCACCCAGAAGAATAATGTAGATATTGGTCAAGAAAATCATTTATACAACAATTTGCTTACCTATGCACTGTTCTAAACCATTTTTAATATAAATAGTGTAAGTAGTAAATTTGCACAACAAACAAGTAAATTACAACAAAAAATGCAATTTTAATTCCCAGATGATACATTTATTTGATTTTTTAAATAAATGTATCCCAACAAACTCAACTTGGGCTGAGCTGTTTGTGTTATTACAGTTTTTCTTAAATGCTAAAACACATTTCACAAACGTTTCCTCCATATTCCCCAATATCTAAACAAAACACCCTTTTCTAAAGCTACATAAACACAACCACACCATCTCACTTCAAAACTTGAACTTTCACACCAAAAGAGCAGCTTGAAGCTTTCAAAAATTTAAACACTACACATATCCAACTCATCTATAGGGTTTAGGAAAGGGGCGTAGGGTGTCAGACAGACATTTAAAAAGTGGTTACTGTTGGTGGTGAACCACTCTCTGATTTGGTTTGTTCTGCGGAAGCAGACATTGTCCCAAATGATCACATAAATGTGATGTGCGGGCCCAGGATGGTGTTGTTGGCGGTGCAGGAGGATGTCTTTTAGCTCCTCCAGGAAGGTGAGGAGACGTTGGGTGTTGGGTAAGACCCAAGGACAGCATGCCGGTGGACAAGCCCCTCCATTGGCCAGGAACCTCAGTGATGGCTCTTTGGCCAATGATGTTATGGCCTCTTTGCCTTCATTTCTGCAGGTTGCAGCCAGCCTCATTCAGGAAGAGGTACTCATGAGGTCTGGTCATCGCGTCCAACTGTAAAATCTTCTATGAAATTGTGAAAGTGCACAGGTGTTCAGAATAACAGTCAATCAGGTAGCACAGTATTGTCCAGAAGTAATGTAGGCCACTGAGCAACACAGTATGTCCACTAACTGTACTGTGAACATGGATGCATACTTACTTGCACATACTCGTAACGTAGGTCTTTGTGTTTTGCGCAGAGTTGCGCTCAAAGGGAACCCTATAGACCCGTTTCATCCACATCTTTTGGTGCCGGAGAACTCTGTATATTGTGGCCAAGCTGACATCATCAGTGCTCTCAAAGTTTACATTATCGGCAATGACTGTCTCTTATCTCCCGGAGTCTGATGAGGTTGTTCTCACAAACCATATCCACAATGAGGGTCTCTTGTGCCTCTGTAAATATGGCAACCCTCCCACCTTTATGTGGCATTCTTTCAACTCTAAAGAAAGTAACACATTTTGTCAATTGACATGTTTTACAATAACAACTGATTTGAAACCAATAGACTACTTTTACAGGCTTGTAAAACTGTACTGTGACAAAGAAAGCAATAGAGTACAATACCTGTCGTGTTGTCTGAATGCCCTGATAATGGTGGCCACGGTGAACCTACTCAGGTTTGGACGTACTCTTATTCCTGCTTCAGCCATTGTCATGCCAATGACATGGTCAATGACTGTTGCTCGAATCTCGTTCGTAATGATGGTGCGAGGTTGTCTTGCTCTCCCTCCTGGACCTTCTCCTCTCCCTTGTTGGCCTCCTCCACTTCCTCATTGGCATGCTCCTCTTCTTCCATGTCCAGCTCTTCTCCCTTCTCTTACCCGAATTCCTCTTTCCCTGATTCTGCCTTCATCCATTGTGTTTGTTTGGAATCTTCAACAAACTGTGCACTCTGAACTTGCTTTTATACATGTGGTCACAGCATTAGCAACAAGTGTCTTAAATTTTGAGTCGTTGTGTGTAATGAATGACACCAGGTGTGTTCTTTGTGTTCAAATATTGCTGACTGTGGCAAGCATTTTGCATCACATGATCTTTCATTTGAGAATATGAGCAGAGTTTTTTTGCAACTTGTATTTAGCAAGGAAAATGTGGGTAACACTTTAGAATAACGTTCCGTTGTAAGTCATTTATAAATCATTTATAAGTGATTAGTTAATGATGAAATA
>JAUMHI010000061.1:6203077-6247071 GCA_032359435.1 Enteromius unitaeniatus
TGCGAGATCCCATATGTAACGTCTCCGTTCCCTCCTTCAGGGAACGAGGGTTACCGTTGTAACCTAGACGTTTTTTTTGTTTTTACAGTGTAGATGTTAATATTGTTATTCGGAAAGTACATTTGAACATTTTAATTAATAAAAGAATCATGAAATTGTATAGAGGTACCATTTTTGCTAAATAATTTAATCTATTAAAAATAGCTTTGGTGAGCATAAGAGACTTCTTTCAAAAACATTTAAAACAATCACTGACCCCAAACTTTTGAACAGAAGTGTACAAAAAACAGTCCTTTATATGAGAAATGAAATACTAACTTCAGTGACAAACGTCTTCAGGGTAAATGCCAGGACAAGTAAAAAAATGCATTCAGATTGACTGTTTTTGTCCAATTTCTCCATTAAAATGTACAGTAATGGATGTGTGCAGTCAATATAAATAAAGAAATGAACTCAGATGTCAATATGGAAGCCCAAGAACATGTCGATAAAAAAGAACCAGTGAGACAAAAACTTTCTGAGTGTGCCTTTAAAAGTAAATCTAGCCTTTAATTAGATTACTGTTGACATGGTTGGATTTGGCACAGTAAAATACTGAGTAACATGAGCTTTTTTAAGTTTAAGTATGTCCATGGGCTTATTGTAGATTTTAAAAGCTCTGAATTGTACTGTATAGCGATATTACCAGATGTTTATAGGATTTTCCAGCCTAATATGTGATTTTGAGCTTAGTCATCCATTTTAAGATTGGGTTTTTTCCCAGGCCATTATGCTTTTAGCAGTACCTAACGAAGTGGAATGTTGAATCATTATGCAGAGGCGTGATTTGATCAGAGGCCTGAATAAGGGATATTTTTGAGGGGGCGTCTGTACTGTAGACTCTGGAAAGCGGTATGAAAACAATAAATAACTTATTGATCTTTTTTCGTAGTAAAGCAAGAGGATCTTAACCAGCAAGAGACCATGGACATAATTGGACCCGCAAGAAACATTCATCTTGATTACATTCAATTTGAACCAATAAGGATTGGGTAAGTACTGGTCATTCATCAAAGTCAGATTGAAGGGACTTAGTAAATGGGAACTAATCTTTTTCTACCTGTGTCTTCAGAGAGGTGGGCAGCTGAAATATGTGGACTAGCAAGTACACAATGGCGCAACCCAGCCAAACACTGATATTAAAAAGAAAAGACAGAAAAGAACAAAAGATGAGCATGTGAAATATTAGACTAGCTGCTGAAGGTCAGTGTCATTGCCCAAGTTAATTGTCCTGACATACTCATAATTACTATTAATAACATGCGCTATGTAAATATAAATTAGCTGTGTTTGGCTAGCATGTGACCCTTTAATGGTAATTCTACACTAATGTTTATTTAGTATGTATTTTTTTCGAATGTAATACTATTACTCTTGTGATCCTAATTGTATTAGTGTCACTGTTTTGAAATAAAATCGCTGATTCTTTAATATTGGTTAGGGTTCAAACACATCACCTTTTACAGTAGAGTAAAACTACTGCTTCAACACAACTGAAAACAGCTCACATCGTGATAAAAAAAAAAACAGTAGAATCCATTACAATTAGTAATTCTAGTTGTGTCCCAATTTAGAGGCCGCATGCTTCAAAGACTGCATTCGAAGACTAAATGTGTCACAGCAGCATGATGAAGACTCATTTCAAAGGCCCCTTAAGACAATTTCAAAGGCTCCTTAAGACACAGCCTTGAAATGTGTCCTTCGTATCCTGGGCCATGAAGAATAAAACAAATAGATCCTTCATTGCCTAGGCTATCCCAAGATTCATTGCACACTGGTGAGGACTATATTTTGACTATATAATGTAAGTTACTGTACTTACTCAAATGTCTAACAATACAAATGTAAAAAAGACCATTTAAAGCTATTTCAATGGTTGATTTTGTTATGCACATAAATAGACCATGGTGAACATACTGTATTTAGAAAAAGTGAACTCTGTTTTGCCTTCAGACAGCTGAATTTAACTTTTAATAGTCTAATCCAGTACAAACATTACTGCCGCTCATCAACAAAAGTGGCAAAAGCAACCCTCTGTAGGCTAGGCCAAGACATGGACTTTGCCTTTGAAGTCTATAGTCCCTAAATTGAGAGCAGCCGAGATGGTATTTGAGGATATGGAATAAATTTACTTGCATACTTTTGCACTGTTTTGGTTCTATTGCTTCGTGAAAGCTCATAGTGTTTTATCTTCTTGATTGCTGCTTTTGACTTTATTTAACTTTTTTTATGTTGCTGATTTGTGATCATTGTGATCATAAATATTGTTTTACATGTATACTCCCTGCAATAAGTAATATTGCAGGGAGTATACATGTAAAACAATATTTAGAGTATTTATAAAATGAGTTACAATTGGGCAGTTTTGCATGGGACCTAATCTAATCTGACATGTGCTTTCAGTTTTGAGACACGCAATAAGTAGTCTAACAACAATAAATCAAGGAAAAAGCTCTTATTTGCATTACAATTTTTAATAGGTAATATATGGTGAAAACATGATCATGATCAAGTCCCCTGTGTCCTTAAAAATTATCCATTGCCATTTTGCTTTATTCGCAGGACCAAATGAATGAATTACAATAATAGCTCCATTGGAAAAGCAAATCAACATTTTTTTAGTTGGATATAGATACAAATACATTGTCATATTCAGAAAATGATTTTGTGTCTTAGTCTTGTTTACTCTTGGCTAAAAAAGTGTGCTCTGTGAAGACTCTGGGAAGGATTTAAGACTTATTGAACAGTGGCATGAATCCCAAATAAACAATTAATAACAAAAGATCAGGAGCAGAGCCACGAAGTTGCGCAGAATCTGCCAACTTAACTTGGAGTTAACTCTACTCAGAAGGAGGCAGGAAGCAAAAAATGACATTGTTGTTTGAGCAGAGATTAATGAGCCTTCATTTAGCAAATGCTCATTAGAGAGAAGGCAGTTCTGCCCCAGAAACTCATGCAACCAAATTTCCAAGACTCCATCAGAAGATATCAGACGCTTGGCACGCTGTGCTTTTGCATTCACACAGTGTTCTGCGCTCAAATCCGCTTAAAGTCTGAACTATGACCAGTGTCAAGCATACTCTATTGTTTCTCACCAGCCAAGTGTATTCGGTCTATCTAAATCCCAGACTAGCTGCTGAGAGGAGACAGGCAATGTGCCCTTTCTATGATGAATTCTCTGCTTCAGTAGCTTTACCCTGAGCATATGTTGTGTCAGGCTTCTTTTGAATTGATAAACAGCAATGTGGGCATGGACAACAGTCTTTTAACCTGCAATGACTTTGCCCCTATGGATCTAGAATAAAAGATCTCCATAAACAATAGTTTGACTGTCAGTAAGGCTATGGGCAACTCACAGAACAGTTTGTCTCCATTATTGCCCCTTAATTACATTCAAACAGCAGTAAGAGCAAGCAAATGATTGCACTGATGAGAACTCTATTTGTCTCTTTTCAAGGCTGACAGCCCAGAAGGCATAATGCATTTATGTGCCTTTTTGTTTGCAAGTCATTTCACCAGCACTGAAGTACTCCCATCCAAAGAGAGATAATCCAAAATCCCTTTTGTGAACAGCCATATGTTCTGTTCTGGCGTCCGTAGATATCTCAAACCCTTAAACATACATTGTAGTACATACGCAGTACCGTACTTCCAAGGCAGTCACGTCTTAAAAACATTGTAACCCCTGAAGGAGGAAATGCCTGCATGCAGGTCTGCTTCTTTTAAGCTTTTGAATCTATATCCACCCTCACACCCATATAAATCAACACAGGGAAAATAGGCATGTAAAAAAACTTGTGGCATGTGGTTTTCTACGGCGAAGGAAAATCTTTAAAATGGGCCAAGCTAAAGCTCTCATAACACCCACAATGTTCTTATATTCTCTCTAATTCATTTTTTGACATGTTTTAAAATGCTCTCCGTGCTTCTGGCACAGATGCAATAAGCAAACATTTTATCTGATGAGCCTGTCTGAATAATACTGTTGCTGGTCGGAATTTGGCATCTTGGATTGTTTCTTGTTTTTTACCCCTTTTGTCTTTTATGAACAAATTCTAGCTCCTGACAACATAAGCAAGGCGATGATGTTTCATTGGAGCATTCAGTATGATCAGAGCCCTTTTGAAGTTACAAACATCTCCTTGTTTACTCGTAGTGTTGCATCATTTCTTGTTTACTCTGTGCATTTCAGTGGGATGTAATTAAAGCTGAAACATCATAACTCTGTTCACCAGTTTCACAGTTTTTTTTCTTGGTGAGGTCGGGGTAACCTTAGTTTAAATGGTGTGCTACCCTTTTTATCGATGATCCCATGTCCAACAAACGATCACTGAAAACAAAAACGGTAATGAGGACATGTCTGAAAACATCTGTGTGCCTGTAAGCGCCAAAGGAAAGATGGAATGAGGCTCTGAGTTTAATTAAATAATGAAATTTCTCTAGGCAAGACACTTTACAGAGTAATGGCCTTTTTTATTTTCTGATTCTTGATGATTAGCCGTACTTCAAGCCATGCTTCTGGTTAGACTGTCACTTCTTGGTTAATCATAACTGCCGTTATTTAGTCAGAATGCCACAGTACATTTTTATTTCTAAAATGAAGGATTTTGCCCCCTGCAGCTTAAAGAAAAGAATAAAATGTGGTGCCTTGTTCTCCATAAACTGTGCAGGATCTGTGTATACTAGCTAATATGAAATTTGTTCTGCCGCTTTTAGATATATAAGATTCTGTCTGTAATTTATATAAATTAAGACATGGTAAGTACATTTTATTTATTTATTTATTTATTTTGATAACGACTGTAACATTTAACAAAACATATACACATTCATATTTCATTTTAATATAAATTTTTATAAATATTTATTTTGAGTGTGTATAAATAAAATCTATATTATTTTTATTTATATATTCGACTTTATGATATCATCCAAATATATTCTGTGTTTGTTGTTATTATTACTTTCTAAATCAACATTTTAAATGCATTTTTATTTTTACAGGGGTGTATTGAGATAAATTGTGTTTTGTTTGAATGGTCATGTGATCTCAGTATTTTATACATATATTTGATTTTAATATATTTATGTATGTATAATATATTTTTTAATTGTATTATTTGTATGTTGTGTTTTTTGATATATTCTTGACATAACTGTTCTATTTAGCTGGTCATGTGATCTCAACATGGCAATGACCATAATATTTAAATATTTGATCTATAGATTTTATATGGATAGGATTTCATTTGATTTTAATACACATTTACATCACCACTATACATTTAATAGCAAATTTAATAATGCTTTTATTAGACTACTGACATGGATCTCAGGTGATGTAAACCAACTCTAAAGTGAGTGCATCTTAAACTGAATCCTAATTCACATACATTTGTCATGTTTTGCTATTACCATGAACCCCATGAGTCTATCACTATAACTAAACGTAGATATATCTTAACAAAACACCGATTCATCCACCTCTGTCAATGTCCCATTGCGTTTGCGCGACTGATGTCTCTTGGGCATCTCCTTCACATGTCACTGCATTTCCACGCTTACTCATTAGCTAGCCGGCTACTTGTTAGTGCTCTTGCCTCCTCTCCATGCTATGAAAGGCAGGCCACTAATTGAAAGTGTGTTGTGTGGGAAATGAGCACAGCGCGCTGTGCTGCAACTCTGTCACAGGGCTAAACAAGAGTGGCTCCCCCGTCCCACCCGGAGACAGCACCAATTAAAAGTGAATGAAAGTGGAATGTGAAGAAACCTTCTATCAGAGAGACGGAGCATGCTGTGTCATGCTAACGTTCCTGAATGTGGGGGCGGATAGTACATGCTAGTTGTTTGTTCGCTTGCTGGGTTGCCTATATATCTTTTTGCCCTTGGGCAGACTTCGGTATTACACTGAACATCAGGTCACAGCAAATGTACAATAAAAAGTATGAATGAACCACTATAGCGCTGTGATGACCTTAGTGATCATGGTCGAGATACAATCACAGAATGACTCCACAGTGCCACCTAGTGTGAAGAGAAAACTGTAGCTTTGCTGCAATTAGTGATTTATTTCACACCATTCTACTTTAATAGGATTCAAAGTTATTAAAAAAAAAAAACAAGAAGGCCATTATGTTTCGATAGAATTCCATTTATGTATACATTGTGATTAAGTGATCGCTATGTATTTCTGATAACAAGCTATTTATTAATTTATGGAAATTAATACCAATTATGAAGTCAAACATGTGCATGTCTAAAAGTGAGGAAACTTATACTAATACCAGGTGTTGCAGAGTACATGAAAACAGTAAATCTAATTCAATTAAATATTGACAATAAGCAATTTCTAAATTAAAACAGATTTATTACTAAAAGTAATGCCTAATACAAAATTATTCAAGAGAACTCTGTGCACAAATTAGGTCATTTTAATTCATGATCCAGACATTGCTCTGCTATAAATAATATTTAAAACATCATTATATCTATTTTTGGAACAATGTTTCTTTTTACACTAATGCAACGTTCTAACAGTCTAACGTTCTAAATGCAGTTTTCCCTAAGCATTTACATTCTTGTTTGATTGACACTTTAAACTACACATTTCCAGCTCTGTGTTTGAAAGCTGTGCTAAGCAAGAGCCACAGAGATTCCACATCAGCAGCAGCAGCAGCAGCCACAACGGTTCTTAATTAGTGCGAAACCCATTATCCTCCAATGACAGGATCTTTAATTAAACCTACCCTATTTCGTGGTAAACAACTGCCACCTGTATGGGACAGCACGCCGCTCCAGACTAGAGTCGCAGAGGTTTGCTACAGCTACTCTGAAGCCAATCAGCACTTCACAAACGCCACCAGATGTTTCAACTTCCTGAGGCATAAATATTCCGGAGGTTCAGTTCATTGTGCACTTGGCCTGAGGTTACCTAGCAACTCAACAACTTCATATTCTTCCATTCCGCATCCATAACCTGATCTGTCTCCTTATGCAGAACAGAGTCACATGTGCAACACATCAGTGATGTCAAATGAGAACAACCAGTCCAACAATTAACTTCTGTGTAAACATGACATTTATTGCTTGCTCAGATAACACCACGTATATGAAATCCAGAGAGCCAAACCCATTGCATAACTCTATACTCGGTTCGCAGATACGAGGTACTGTGTATGTTATATCCAGTGACGTGTTTGTTTATTTCAAGTAAGGGTAAGCATACAGATGTTGGTGCGTATCTTACTCTCAGTACCGCGGGGTTCTTTACAGTACCGTAAGTGTTGTAATTACGAACCGTGCAACATGATACAAGTTGTGATTCCAGCTTAATACGTAGTGATATTCTTTCAATACGATTAGCAGTAATTAGTGACCATCTAGCTCCGTGTAAGAGACTAATTAAAGCAACTTGAGCCGCAGATGCGTTTTCACACTTTTTACTGCTGCCATCTCGTGGTCGAGAGCTGTAATCAGTATTAGAGTTTGTTATTAGTTAGTTCCTTTTCATTTGGTAGAACTAGGTTTTATTTAAACATGCATAAACAATAGGATTAATAACAGGTCAATTACAGTACAGCGCGTGTCTTTAAATCGCCATTATCTACAATGTTGTAAGGTAAATAACACCAGACGACGACTTTCTGGGGTTAACACCGATTTGGTGAGTACATGAGACAATTCAGTAAGTATACTGTAGTTTCCTTAACATAAATGTTTATTATTATTATTATTATAAGCCATTTTCCGTGAAACAACTAGAGAGGAACAGATTGATGCGCAGTAGCTAGCCGTTCCTTAAGAGTCAGGTCGGCCAGCTATCTGTTATATCATATTAAAACTATTTATTGTTTGATTTCTGTGTTACAAATGTATAAGCTAAAATTTGAAAGTTGACACAAATCAGTCCTTTCTTGTGCGCTTCCACATTATAAGCCAGAGACATTATTTCCAACCTAAAATGATGTGGGCCATACATGATATATAGTTTAGATGCATTTTATTTATAAGCATGCATTATGTGCTATATCACACATGTGTTTATAATTCTATTAGATATAATTCTATCTATTAGATAGATAGATAGATAGATAGATAGATAGATTGAATGGCTGAATGGCTAAGACAAGTGACAGAGTAATATCTTAAGACTGTTTGTATTGCTTGCAGCTGCAGCCATTATTCAGGAAAGAAAATGGCAGCTAATAAGCGTCAGTTGGGTGTAAAGACCGTAGATTACCTTTGGTTTACTGAAGGCCCGTTGACAGAGTTTGCTTGAGGGTGTACCTGAACTCTGTGAAACAGACAGATTTAATTATGAATTCATTTGCATGTTCTCTGGGCCGGCCCCTTCTTACATTTCAGTGAAGAAAATATGAGGGACCACAAGGGAATCCAGCATTTCTCTGTGTCAGTGGACTGTGAAAACCACAGGGCTACTTGTTCCAAAATGGAGATCCAATCTAATGTTAAGCTGTGTGGCTGGGCAGTGTCCCATCCGAAATGAAGCATATCGGTTGATGAATAAAGAAACAGGTCATGTTTATTTTGTATATCAAGTATAACTGCAAAAATAAATAAAACAGAAAATAGGCCCCTTTTTACATCTGTTTTACATACAATTGAGCCTCAAGACTACAAAGCGAGTAATTCGGTGAAGATTCTTGGACAACTGTTTTTGTTGCTTGCCACAGAGCTCATGAAGTATCTGATTTCTAATACACTGTTCTTCACCCCCGGTCATTTGTATATATGCGAGTTTTCATACTGAATATATATCATCAGGGCCGAAGCCCCTTCACCACACCTCCTCTCTCTGTTTATTTAAATACGTTTTTATGAGAGCTCAGTCCTTCTGTGTCTTCCAAAGACCGTGACCCTTTGACCTGCATCTGTGCATTGCAGTGCCATTTTTAATATCCTGACTGCTGATCAGAGCTGAAGGCCGGCCTGCCCGTGTGACGTGTGCTGGTTCATGTCATAATTTATTACATGCTATTTTTCTTACACAGCCAAGTTTACTGCAGCTGCCAGAGTGGTAACTGGCAAAGCTTAAGAGTACTATCTAGAGGATTGTTTTGCATATATTACAGGGTTAAGTGCAAACCAATCTGGTTTATACAAACACAGCAATCCAAACAACGAATACATTGAAGCTGATGAGTACCACACCACTCGGGCCGTCTCTCTCGCTCACAGATCGTTTGAGGCTGATTAGTTGTATAAAACACAGCGCTGACTTTGATTACATTACATATCGTTATGTGTGGACGATCCGTGTGCTGCAGATAGACGGAAAGAGTCCCAGGGAAAGGCTTCGAGACACACGGTCAGTTCAATAATGTGCTTTTGATTGCATTTGTCCAGGAAAAAACAGCGGTGTACACTCAGTAACCTATATGCTTTTCTTATTCGTTAGGTTCCTGTAATAAATATCCCCTATATGTGCAACTGAGTTGTTAGTGTCCATCCTGACACCAGATTCTGCAAGTTCTTCCATGTCACATGTTTGGAATTTGTTATGGGTAAAGTAGTTCAGAAGGGTTCAAAATACAATCTCAAAAGTCGGAATGAAATTGTCTTGGCATTTTAAATGGAACACCTCCGTATGTCACTGAAAATAATCTTCCATATGCTCCTATATCCTCCAGTGGACAATGAAAGGGGAAGTATTTGTGGTTAAAGGCCCGCTCAAAGTGAGAGCACCAGATAGCCTTTCGATGCAGAGCTTCACGGTCTGCGCTGATTTCCCACAAACCCGTCAGCTAAAGTTACAGATGCAAAAGACAGAATCCATCTTATATCATGTGTGTTTTCACTCACAGATTCCACATTCGGTCAAAGTATCCGTTAATCCCACAAGCTATACACTCTCTTATTACTGTTGCAGTGAAATATGCGTGCTCTCTCCTTCAGCAGAGTACAACAGGGCTAAAAGCCCCCTGGGGTGAAAGGCACTTACGTTTTATTTTCACACACAACACTAAATAACAGCAAACACCAGTGCTGTGTTGGTGTTTGCTGTGATGTGGTATTATGGGAGAAAATAAAATCTTAACAGGTTGCTGCTTTTGCCTACTTGTAACATTTTGCATTGCAAAATGATGCATGGGGTTGCATAGGGTGGGAAATTAACTTTACATTTTTTTTAAAGAAATTAAAAAAAAATGATTAAACATTATTAAACAAATAATTAAACATTTTTAAAATATTACGGATTTGAGAGTCTCTGAGATTCAGCAGTCCAATATCAACCCAAACCGCATGTGAAAATTTTACATGTTGAATTGTTGGTAAATTCATACAGTTTGTACAAGAATCTGCAATTAAATTGGTGTAAGTAGATTATATGAACACATACAAATAATATCATGCAAATTCATAAACATTTGTTTATCGTGAGTTATCAGAGTGTGTTTAAGCGATATTATATGTTTTGAGACAGGCAATCAATAAATCAATAACAAGTTGAGGATATCCAGTTTGGTTACATGTTCTTTTATGTTGGTTAGAGGTATAAGCATGCACATAATGCTCTATTACAAGTAGTTGCACATAGTGAGAAATAAAAAGCCAATTTAAAGGTTTGTGTTCTAGTAACATTTTCAATATAGGCCTACACCAGTTATCAATATCCAAAAAGAAATGCATGTATTTTGGGGCCAGAAAAAAAGTTCCACTTGATGTGGGTGTCACACAACAACCCCCTTATCCCTAGCTCCATGTGCTCCACTCAGAAAATAAGACAAACTATTAATTTCTGACATTGATTTCGTGCCAAGGGTCCACGCTCTGCACGGGAACAGAGAGTCTCTCACGGCCGACATCTGCGCGAGCCGCGCGGCTGGACGCTTTGTCATGTTGTTGGCGCGGCGCTGTCACTCTGAGAGAAACAGCGTGACCATGTTGATTAGGGTAACCTTTTGGGCGAAGAGTGGAAATATGCTGTCAGCTCATTACAAAAATACATAAGCGCTCACATTCAATTACTCACTTAGCAACGGAAGATTAGTTTGCGGGAGCTGCCAACACCGTTGCCTTCGCGGGGTCAAGAGAGTGAGACTGTAATCAGAGCAGTTTGAGAACCGCTAGTGTATCGCTTTCTCTTTCGCTCCCTCTTCTCGTATCCTCGGATTCCTCCTGCAGCCCGCTCTCTTGACCCTCCCGCTCGAGTCAACCCATAACGCTGATAAATATTTACTCTAGTGCAGCTCTTTTTCCCCCCTTGGGTCTTAAGTGAATTTCATAGTTCATAAAACATCACACAGGTTCTTTAATGAGAGCTTCCCGCTTCTGCGAGTCTCAGATTATGCATGTTAAACTCAAGGCAGAGAAGTGTAAAGCCATCTGCAGCGAATCCCACCCACCGACTCTCTTTGACCCGTAGTTAAACACAAAAAGCGAATTCTGAAGCTGCATTGCAATTACACGACGACATTTCGCGGGCAAAATCCAACCCGCGAGTTCAGGCGTTTTAGCGTGAGGATGAAGTTCAAGTTAGTTACTTGAATTGTTTGGTTTTAAAGTGCCTTCTGAGGTACTTTATATATCTATAAGCTTTTGATAGTAGACCTTAATCTATTATCAAAATGGCAGCCTCGTATTTATGTTTTGAAAACGAGGTCATTACAGTTTAGTGGACTGTACTGTTATTTAACAACATGATGATTGCTAAACTGACAAACAACTGATTATATACACAAAAACTACATAAAAAAACTTTGTACGGTGTGAAAACTTTATATAGTGCGTGACATTTCACAGCCTCTTCTCACATAAAATTCAATATGGCGTCTAACCTGACTAACTAGGCTAAGTGGATGTCCTCCTGTTTTTATCTGTAGACTAATTCTTTGCTTTTGCTTGTATACATGTGTGTACTTACAAGAGTTAATGTTTACTGATACTACAGTGAAAGAAAAAAAAGTAAGCAAATTCACTAAATCAGTGGATGTGAGTGGAAACCCTCCCTGGACCATGAATCACGCAGAGGCCCTGGCGTGAGACGCCCGCCACCCACCACTCCTCTGCTGCTCCCAGGCCTCCTTTTTCGAATACGGATCAAATCTGTTAATGCCTGACATTGGCTGTAAACCAGCTGTCCATCAGCAGCCACAGGGCAGATTTGTTATGACTGAAGGGATTCTGAGTAAGGCTGCCAAAAGAGGTCTATCCTTCTCTCGTGGCGCTGGTGCTTTGATTGCATGTTTAACCTAAGATATGTTTTGTGGAAAGTACGGTGCATGGTGGATATCGTCTGTCAGGGAATTAATTGGGGAAAATAGCAGGACTTGGGGGAGGGAGCACGGACACTATCTCTGCCTCCTGGTGTTTTGTTTCATTGTAGTAGTTCACTGTAAATTCACTATTTGTAATTGGCATCAGATGACAATCATCACCGGGCTTCTTTAATCATAGGCTAATTACGGTGCGCAGGATACCTGGGTAGTTTGTGTTTCAAAAACGAATGATTTTTTTATTAGATAAAGCTGCCGTTGTGCAGCTAACATATCACAGTTTGATTTTGTAATAAAATAGAGCAGGGGCTTTTATGGGAACCCCTGGGAGCCGCAAGGGGGTCTGTGGAAAATTCGATGGAATTTTACAAAATGTATTTTTTAAGGCTGTCATAGTTAGAATGTCAACTTTATAAAATCTAACATGTCATGCAATAATACTTCCTGACATATTTTATTCATGGATTTATTTTACAGCTGATTCCAGTTTCCAATGATTGGTCAAGATCATGAGATTACTTAAGATGTTCATTTTATATTTGCAGACCTATTTATTAAATACACATATAGTGTTATTAATTGTTTTACCAGTGTACATGTAAGATTTGCATCCACTAGAGGGCAGCTCAGGACTCCTGAGCATGTTCAATCTGAAAAGTCCAGTTTAAATGTGTTCATAATTATGCTAGGTCTTTGAGATGTGTTGATTGAATGTTTTGAATCGTACCCCACTGAACCTTACATCAATGCTTTCTTTCATTGAAACGGTGTTACATGATCTGCAATATTAGGTATTATTTTCATTGCACATTTTATTTGTTTTGCAGATCTTGTGGAACTAATCTTCTGGTTTTTAATACCTTCTGCATGTTAGATAACAAATTGCTTTTGATAGATAACATATTGCTTTCCTTGGTTTTATTATAGGACCGTCTCTGGGAAAAGCACACGGGGCCCGAAAAGTTAGCAAACGCTCGCAGAGCAGTTCATTTATCACGGTAATGTAAATCTGTCATTGTGATTTATTGATAATTCATTTGTTGTGAAAATGCTTTGCTTTAAATCTTTGTTTGCGCTTCATCTATCAGAGTGTCGTACATCATTGTGCCTTTGGGTTTTCTGCTAAATTCATGTTTCCTCATGTTATTTCAAACAGTTCTTGATATACTTGTTTAAATTCCTTGCGGCTTGAAAACTAAAGATAGAAAATTATATATCCCTTGTATTCAAGGCACATATTCTTATGTTTTATTATATACAGGAATTGTCCTCTGAAACTGCCATTTTTTTTTTCAGATGTAAAATGATATGCGCTGTGTAATTTTCTGGCTAGAAAGAACGGCTCTAGGAAATCATTTCTTCAATCATTTGTCCTCGACGTGTTCAATATGTTTACACTGCACCGGGACAGACCTCTTTAATAATATAATATCCCAAACAGCATGTTTGGTTTGCCTTATTTTATTTTGTCACGTCGCTGAAAATGACATTTTAAGCCCAAGCTTAGCTTTTCATTTTCAGTTATGATCTATCATCCAGAATCCGAGCTGCCCGTGTTGTTGATACAGCAAATAGTTCTGATTTATCTCTTGTAAATGCCTGCGATTTCCCCTGTCGTGGACAGGCAGAGCGCTTGAATCATTCCGCCATTAATCCCCACATTGTTTTATTTACTTTCAGCTCTCACCAACTGGAAGGCAAAGGGCGCATTATGAGGTCACAAAACAACGACTTCCCTGTTGGGTCTCAGCAACAGCCTGTCATTTGTGGCGTGCTTTTGAGGGAGTGAATTGCCCCAAAGGTTGCGGAACAACACGCATGCTAATCTGAGTGTCCTTGCGAGTGCATTAGAGGTCTTAAACTATCTGGAGAGTGTCGTAGGCCGTGTGTTCCCGGTGTGCTGCGAACCTGCCCTATGCCTGTTCAGTGTGGACTTGCACTCCTGCCATTCCCCGGGGGCCGTTTTGAACCAGGGCCAAAAGTTTCGCAGTGGGTCAAAAGTGTGCACTCCTCCTCCTCCTCCTCTCACTAACCCACAGGCGGGTGCCCTGCTCACCCCACACCAGAGACAGACCCTGCTGGAGGATTGAGGTTAGCGCACACCGCTAATCAGCACTGAAGCCAGGGCAGTGCCGTATGATGGGCCCTTCCTGGTTTCCCAGCAAACAAGCGCGGTTCCACAGAGCACGGCCGAACAAGTGAAAGTACACACACACACACACATATGCATACGTTCTCCGTAGATACAGCTCATTCATTTTGCTAGTGTTTGTTTGCTTTGGCAGGACGCGTCAGGGAAAACGTTATGCCTTCTCTAAAGAGCTGAACCTTAAGGGCCCCAAGAACATAAAGATGTGATCTGAGCCCTGTAAAACTGAAGAACATTTGGCCTTAGTGTACAATTACCTGATTTACCTCAGAGAGATAAGTGTCTGCTGCAAGCTAGCGGTCCTGACCTGGGGTCCCCCTTGGTTTTCAGCGGCCGTGTGGTTTGGGTGAGGAGGGACGCTAACCGAATGCAGTTGGTAGCGAGCGTGCTGGAACGAATGTGGTGACAGGGCTAGTAATTACCCACAGAATGAAGGGCCGCAATTTCTAAAGCCTATTCAGGTGCTAAGCTCACTATATAAAAAGTGTGCTTGTTTCTTTAACTTGTCATTTTAAAAACACGATGTCGCATTGTAGGGCTTTTTAGGGTTTCACAGAGTACAAACCACATGCCATCCCACTGAAATATGGTAATCATATGTTAAAAATATGTATTATTTGTCTTTCTTTCATTCCTTCCTGTGTTAGGAGGCCATTTTATATGTTTCTCAAAATGCACCACAGAGGATGGCCAACACCCGTTTCTATCTTTAGATGGGGGAATCCACCCAAAGCTGTCACTCATGTGGTGAAATCTCGAAGAAAAGTGAGAGCACACCGTCTAATTCAATTAATAACTAAATTAAATAGAAATTTACAACATCATCCATATTCTTAATAAATGCGTCACATATTTTTAAGATCAGAAAATATTAATTGTGTAAGAGGGAAAATGTAAGGGAAACGTAAAGCATATGTACAACTGCAAATATGCAGCATTTCTTAGAAAACAAGCACAAGACTAAAGATTTATCTACTTCTGGACTTGACTCGCTGCTTAATTTTTCTTGGACTCCACCTATGTTTTTCCAAGTGCCGGGAACTATGCATAAAAAGGTCAAAGAAATAATGGTTTGAAAAAAAACAGTGTGTATTAAATTTTTGTAATACTAAATTACAGCCTAAAAAAGGGGAAAATACGAAAAGCAGAGATTAATGGGCTCAGTCCTGTGCTTTGTATATCTCACTGGCACTTAGTGAAGAAACACTTTATAAATCACACTAGACATGTGAAGGATTATTAGTGCAACATGCTTTGTTTCTTGGTTTGTGTAATTGCCAAATCTTTAAGTACCTGAACTAGCCTATTTTAATCTGTTTTTAAAAAGCCACCGAAGACGTTTAACAGTATTATTTTTTTGTGTGGTTTAGGATGGTGTGCTAAAAAAAAAATAGAAGAGAGGAGAGGAAAAACTGGAGACTGAATGTACACAGAGAGGCAGACTGTGATTTAAAATCACTCCACTAACTATTTACTGTGAAGGAATAACAAATTGTTAAGAAACTACCAATGTCTTCGATGGCTGGGGTGTTTCGTAAAAAAAATCTCACTTAATCAGCTTCATGTCTGGAAAAACACGCTGGCCTGAATCAATATACTTACAGACTGGGTATGGATGTTTATTTTTGATGATAAATAGCCCAAATGCATAAGCACATAAACACAAATAAATATTCGGCTCACACTGTTGCCCTTCAAGACTCGAGATCTGTGTTCCATCAAGAGAAAATTTTCAATATAACTTCAAAAAAAAAAGTTTGCTCTTGAAGGCAAGACACTGGCATGTTGCCAGGCTCACAAATCATATTTAAGTAGCTTATACCTTTAAAAGAGACTAAGCTGTAATTATTCATTTAAATATGTGTGCAGTATACCTGTCCACAGGAAAACACGCATCTGTATTTGTAGTTTTCATTTAATTCCTCTTGCACACCCTTGTGTGGATATATGTTATGACCCATTAGCATGAGAGAGCACAGAAACTGAAATGCTTGTTTAGTTAATTAATTTTGATTTCTCTATTTCATGGAAATCATTAGCTTGTTTTCGGGGCAGAGAAAGACATAGTGCCATTATTATTATTATTATTATTATTATTATAACATATAAAGGCACTGACAACATTTGTGCATTTTTGGTTAAAAATGAAAGTAACTTTGGTAAAAAAAAAAAGAATTTATCTCAACATTAAATTGTAAAAAGTGCCATTGGACAGCATTGTGAGACATTTAGGTAAAGTAATAGACCCTAATCCTGCCACTTGGCTTAAATTAAAAATCATAGACGTTTTATCAACGACAATTTCATATCAACACACTGCCATAGTTGTAATTCCTGGGTGGGTGGGTTACTTCAGTTTGATTTAAAAAAAAAATATATATATATATATATATAGCGTACTGTGCGCTACACATAGCGGAAGTGTGAGGCAGACTGAACGCAGCGTGAAAATGTCGTAAAAACAATGTTTTAATCATTCACATGTAAAATATAGAACAAAGTATTATGCTGGCTTAATTTATTAATTTAATTCACCACATTTTATTATAGGCTAATAATTATCTTTAAACATCAGGTACAATAACAACAGATAATGTGGCCAATTAGGTCATTTTTTGTCAATAATGTCGCGTTTGATATAACTATTTCACTTTTCAAATTTTTTTTTTATATTCGGCACAGTTATAAATAGGGATAGACATAGCTTACTTGTGAATAGTTTATATACATTTAAATATCCAAGTGGGAAATTCTTGAAAAAAAAAGTGGTTCTGTTTGGTTAATTAAAAAGAGAAGTTGAATTTCGTGCTTTTTACACCATTAACACACAATACTACTTCGTGTCATTCCTGATGATTTGTGACCATTTATTTAGGCTATTTATCAGCTCTATCCGTTTATAAACTTGCCAAAAAAAAAAAAAACATTTTTATTTGAAGCTAATTTTTTAATAAACTTGTTCCCATCAGCGTGCCATCTATTATTTACCTAATGGTAAAATCAAGTCAGATAATATAGAATAAGAAGGAGAATTAGCTCGAACTATTATGCCACAAATTATGTATATCTCTACATACTATTATTTTAAAAAATATATATATAATTATTTTATATCCTGCACAACTAAATGAAACATTTTCTCGGTTCAACAACTGCTGATAACCATCAAATTCTAAGAGGACTCGACGAATTGAAATGCTCAAACAGAATAGTTGCCATATTTTAAATAAATACGAAAATCGAATTTTAGATATTACTTTAATATTTGCTTATGTTTTCAGGCGGCATAAAACGATTTAATCAATGTTAAAATGTATCGTCCTGCCATCGTACGTCTTCAGTTACAGCCCCAGAACATCTTATTTAGGTAGGCTACATCTTAATACCACAAGACTTAAAAAAAAAAAAATTCTGTATACATCAGGTAATATTACTATGGCCAGAATCCACGTTATTTTGTCTGTGTAAATTTAAATTAATATAAATAACAATATCACTGTTAAAGGTAACATTTACTATACATCTGTGCAACAGCATGACAACACATTTTCACTCCTACTCACATGGTACTTTACAATATGTACATAAAGTCCAAATCATATTTGTGCAAGGTTTTCCGGTCTCGTATTCTATATATCAGCTGTCAGAATCCACGTCACTTTTGCCTTCCTCGATTTTCTCTGTGGCTGTTTTCGTGGATTTGTTCCATTTCTGTGAGTTTTCTGATTCCTCTGACGACGACCTTTTCTGTCTTCTCCATTTTGCTCGTCTGTTTTTGAACCAAACCTAAGCGAAGACAAAATGTAAAATGCTTCATTTCAATTATATGGAGAGAAAGAAAACACGTCACGTGAAAGGCCGAGTTGATTTGCTGATGTGCGAATCATTCATTGACTTTTAGGTTGAGAGAAATCTATGTCAGTCATTTAGTCAGTCGTCTCGCGCAGCCCAAACTCTGGCTTACTTTAGCTCCTACTCGTCAGATATCTTACGTTACAGACAACACACTTAACGATTTTGTAATATGTACAAGTAAAATACATTTTTAAATAATGACAGTGCCAACACTGATTTGATGAAACGAGAGCTGTTGCTAATTCAAGAGAACACGACTTCTAAGCGCATTCTGGGGTTAAACCTAACTTTTGTAGTTGCTATATATATATATTTATATACCCTATATGTATTTAGCCTAATTTATTTATATTTATAATTTGGTTTTCTGTAATTTTACTATCAGTCAAAGTTGTTATAATAATTTTAAATGCATCACATACATTTTTTGTGGATTTATTTCTTTAACACTGATGTGTATGAATACAATTTGTATAAATTGTGCGGCCTTCGATTAATAAATAGTTAATTAAAAATAGAATTACATTTCCACTTTGGCCACTCTAAATAATTAACATAGCAATGGCATTGCACGGTGAAATTATAGGCAGCTTCAAAAAATAATTATAGGTTAAGCAGGCCTACACGTATTGCATTAGCTATTGGAACTCCAGCCGTCTTTTTTTATATAGAAAATGTAAAATAACGTGAACTCTGTCATTTACAATGTGAACCATAAATTGATTTCACTCACCTCTACTTTCTCTTCGCGTAGGTGCACCTTTCGTGCCAATTGCTCTCGTGTGCCAACATCAGGGTATTTTGTTTCTTGGAAAAGGTTCTCCAGTGCCTCCAGTTGCTCGTCGGTGAAAATGGTTCGGTGTCGTCTCTTGCGCCGACAGTGTAACTGGTTGAGTAGCTGTAGTTCTGTTCTGGATAAGGTGCCCACGTTCATGTACGACATCATCTGATGTGGGACTGGAGAAATAAGTACTGAACCGGCGCTGTCGTAGCCTGAAAATCAAATCAACGTATTTGAGTACACTGAAGAAATATTTCAAATGCAATTTGTTCTTTAAAAAAAAAAAGTTAAGTTCTTCAAAGAGTCCTCTTATCAATAACCATATTGGGGTATGTGATGTTTTGTCATGCTTTTTTTGTTGGAGATTAAATGTTAGGCCACGTTATAGGTTCATCAGATAATTGTGCTGGTTTGATATCTTTCATAATAATAATATGATAACATCTTAATAACCTTAAAATGACATTTGACTGAAAACCCCTTTTGGCTGTAATTGGAACCTTTATTTTTAAGATGTGCTACAAAAAAGCGCAAAGAAATTCACCATGCAGCTTACTAATAGAATACTGAAACATTCACCTCAATAATCAACGTATGCAATTATAAATATATAAACCATGCAAAGAAAGAAATAAAAGTAGCATACCTGTAGGAATACACGGGCACTGTTGCGAGCCGAGAGTTGGTATTGCGCCACAGCAAGCTGGTCCAGTCGGCCCCTGGACATGAAGCTGTCCATAGTAGTAGTTGTTGTAGCCTATCCTGGTTCCATTTACAGACTGTAAGTTAGGAGCTGGAGGTCCGGTGTGCGAATACAGTCCGTTAAAATCGCCAGCTGCTGTGTACAAGGATTCCGTCAAGTTGGAGAACACAACCGGGGCATTCCGATGGAGCAGAACCGAGTCCTTGCAGCTGGGTCTCCCTGCCAAGATGCTGTCGATACTAAACATCCCAGCGGGCATCACAGGCGAAAAGATGTTTGAGAGTTTGTGCCAACAGTACTTAAATATTCTTGTAGTCCTTTTAAAAATCACAGGTTTCCCTCATAGTCGCAAAAAAATAACTATTCTCAGAGCGTTTTTTTTTTTTTCCTTTTGGAAAGAGTGACCGAGCGCAACGGATTCAGTGAATCGTTTGTGGCTGAGCTGAACCTCCTGCTCCGTTTTATACCCCGCTGACGTCATTGAAGGATTTGTGAATGACTTCTCCAATAAGAGATTGGCTGGGCTTAGGGTTAGCACACAATGGCGTGAAAACCGCCGATCTGTGTATTGAGAATTAATTTGATTAAGTTATTTGCTGACTTCAGAAACAAATAATTTAGTTCCAGCCTGCATTTTTAAAGAGCTACCCGCATGAGTCAATCAGATTAATTCTGTCAACAAAGATTTGGCTGTAAATTGATGTGCATTTTTATTTCCCCTTTTTAGAGGAAAATTTGCATTTTTTTTTTACTCTATAGTTGCAAAGTAGTATAATTTATGCGTAAAATGCGCCTGTGTGCATGAGTGGAACAACGACTTCGTCCATTCTCCAAACTCAGATTTTCAGTTCAAGCAGGTGAGCTTCGTTCCTATTTTGATTTTTGATTTTTTTTAACGTAGCCTATTATAACAACTAGCCTTCAAATCACCAGGCACTTCTGTCAAACCATTAGTTTTTCAATCTCTAAAACCGGTAGATGTTGTAACACGGATTTGCAACCGATTAGAAATTATCTACGGGGGTGAAATTACGTGTGCACCAGCATCCCAGTGTCTGAAGTAGTCTTAACTAAGTCTCTGTGTGAAAATATAGGCCTAAATGATTTACAGGTAGGAGAGTATATTTTATCTAGTTTATACAATCTAGTTGTCTAATTTATAATTAATTTGCGATCATTATAAGAGGTGTTTAATGTATATCATCTGAATATGGTTCTCAGGTTCTGATATAACATCCACCTGAGTTTTTTTTCCCTTTAATATGTTCAAATATAAAAGCATCATATGAGCAGAGCGTGTACTTTCTACTATATTTACTGGACTATTTATTTTGACAACTGAGGATGAGTGTAAAACCCATTGTTTAAAATGGACAATTTAAATGCAATAAGATGCAAAAAATGTGTTTATTATATATATATATATATACCCGAAATTAAATTACACAGTTCATTGAAACCGTTATTTGCAGCAGATAAATAACTGTATTAGGCTATATAAAAATCTGAGACACGTTATTCAAAACCACTTGAGCTGCAGACGTTGAAACAAAATAATGCTGCACTCCCTGACGCCTCGTCTATATTTTCCTGTTTATTTCTCTTTCAAATGAGGCACTAAATAGCACGGTGCAAAACCCCTGAACTGATGTCCACGGATTCCGCTGCATTATCAAGGACTATATCTTAAATTGCTTAATAGTTCATGTTATTTGCAGAAGGGTCGGTCTGACACGACTGTCGCGCTCTGTCCGCGGGAGATAACGCTGAGCAGATTAGCGTGTTTACTCCCTCACGAGCGGATTCCCGGTAGGGAGGAAATCGCGCGTGTTAACTTACAACACCTCCAATAAGCACGCGCTCAATGAACATATGACCCTCGCTGTGATAAGATAACGACCATTAGCGGCCCTATTCTCCAGCTCTAAAACATACTTATTGCAATTACATTCCTTGATCAAATGAAATTTGCATGAAGGAAAATGCTGCTTTGTGACACTGGCTATTCAATCTATCACCAATATCGCGCATTTGTAATGTTTGAATGTTTATTGGGAAACCGGAGGATATTCGGGGCAGTGTAGCCGTGGCATGGCACGGATGATTATTTCTAAACATAACTCAGTCATATTGTGTGTAGGCTACTCACCCATTAGGTATAAAAAAAAAAATCGATTTAGATTTATGGAATTGCTATCTCCTGTAATGATAAACTCTAAGCATATAATGATTGAGCAGAACAAAAATGTATCTAAACATTATACTCGCGTATGAACCTGACTGCTAGACCAGTGGTTCTCAATCAGGGTCCCTGGACCCACAAGGGGGCCTCAGCAAACTTTTAATAGCAAGTATATTTTATTTATTTATTTTAGTATTATTATTATTATGGACCAATTAATAGCCTACCTATATTAGGCTAGTCATATGATTTGAATATGTTATATATTAAATATTTTATGTAACCTATTTTAAACACTAAAAAACCAAACCACTGTACATCCAAACACATTTCTTATTGAACGGTCCCATCAGCTATTCCTTTTTGATTTGAATAACGCACCGTTTTTAATTCGGAATCACGGGAATTAATCTATCGACACTATTTTGTGTTATTAAAAAGTTTTCAAACAAGCAGCTTTTCAACAGAAGGACTGGATTTTGGATATAGTAGTCTGGCTATGATAGACGCAAATGACAAATCTCGGTTTATCAATGGTCAGAAGTTATCACAGGGCCATTAACGCTTCGAAGTTTGCCTTATTAAGAGCGGTGATTACTTTTCAATAGGCGCCTTTTGTTTTAATAATTGCATGTTTATCGCATGATTAAAACGGGAACAAGGTGCTTAAAGCTGAAATGACGCGGAGATTATTTTAACTCTGCATTGTTTGAAATTGACTTACAATAGGTGAAAAAGGATGATGTTTAGTTCTACAGAAAAACATGCGTGTGTAGGTGTGCAAATGTGCATTTTTATTTCTTTTTTTGCGAACGGTTTTGCTTTTCTTTAATGCTAAAAATGCATTACACCATTTCCCTTCTAACATAATTTTGACACTGATTGGCCCTTAGATATGCAAACACTTTAGCCTATTATGACTGAATGAAAGGATACTTGCATTTTCGGCTCTGCTCTCTAGGCACTCTGTAATTCAAAAAAGGCACCTAGCGTTATTATTTCCTCTTTTTGTACATGTATCTCAACTTTCAAGAGGCACTGAAAGGAGGTAGTAAAAAGGATTGAAAAAATGAGATGGCCATTTGAAATTAAAAGCCGCGAAAGAGGTGTGAAGCCACCACTTACATGCTGAATAGCTGACATCAATCACAGGGAGTAAATGGTGGCTCTGTAGACAGGCCTAGACAGGCCTCTTCAATAGAGGGTCCGCACACGGGCATCTTCACGGCACAACATATATTTCAGGGCCTTGATCTCTAAAATCTATCGTAATGCAGCAAATCAAAAGGGACTTTGTAATATAACCACATTTTAACAAGCATAAACAAACCTCAGAGTAAGACAGGCTGTCAGAACCTCCAGATCGCCTCAAGCACAATTCTCCATTTCGTTTTTTTAAATGTCATCATGTCTCAGAGAGAAAACATCTGTGGATGAATGAATGTCAAGATGGACAGATAG
The DNA here is from genome assembly GCA_032359435.1 of Enteromius unitaeniatus. Taxonomy (NCBI): domain Eukaryota; kingdom Metazoa; phylum Chordata; class Actinopteri; order Cypriniformes; family Cyprinidae; genus Enteromius; species Enteromius unitaeniatus. Next base: position 6,226,484 of record JAUMHI010000061.1, read on the forward strand.
ATAGATATATGTGGACCTCCACAAAACACCCAAGTGTGAGTGTGTGTGTTGAATTTGGAGTGCTAGACAGAGGCAGAGGCACAAACAGTGCCAGACAGCAGTGTGTGTTTATTTCCTGTGTATTTCAGCAGAGCCATAGAGGGAAAACTGGCACTGGATTAAAAGGAGTTCTTTGCATTTAATCTTTCATTCCATACTGGTGCCGGCGAGAAATCCATATTTATTGTTCATGTCATGGCTGTCATATGGCGGGTGCCTGTTTTACAGTATGTCTTTTGTAGAACCCCCTGAGCTGAGTTCTACAGTGCTGAAACACAGGCATCCACTGGCGCAACAGTTCAACAGCCGCCTTGAGCCTCTGACAGCTGACCAGAGCCATATACAGTGACTTAGAAACATAAAGCCTGTCACAGAAATCACAAAACACTCTTTATCATTCACTCTAAAGCTTTTGGTACTACTGCTAATGATATTTTTAATTAAATTTGAATATTTTGAGAGTGAAACAAGTGTTTAGTGTCATGTTTGAGACAGTAACAGGTCAATATTTCTACTTATTTTCAACTACATTTTTCTCCAGTATATTCAGTTAACACTAAAGAATACAGAGTTTTTTTATATATAAACTAAATATAAAGTTTTATATATATACACACACACACACACACACACACAAATAACTAAACAAATATTAAACTGTTTAAATATTAAACAGCCATTATAATTTTTATTTTGCTTATTTATTTGTTAATAAAGTACAGTTTGTGCATTTATCACATTAGGCCTGCATGGGATTATTAATTAAAGCAATTATCATCCCAATCTGCACTGGCACAGCTCTGACATGTTACATATAATTATGTTTTTCAGTGATTGTTTTAGAAATAGCTGTTGTTTTCATTTTGTGCTTTTAATAATTAACTTTAGTAGGTAAATGCATACAGAAAATAAGACAGAACAATGCTAAAAAAGTAGTGTGTAAACCTTTATGATAAACGTAGTATCTTAAGAACATTTCTATTATCAAGGAGAAATATTTAAATAATCAGTAACTTGTGGCAGAGTCAAAATATTTAATTTTTTTTAAATTATGTTTTTTTAGATATTGCTACTCCCCATTTTGACTCTCATTTGACTTCTCATTTCTTACATTTTACACAATTTCCAAAAGAATTTATTCTGAGAACCTGTCATTGTGCATAAAAGAACCTCTCTCTATATGTGGCCTTATTAATCATTATTTCTAGTGTGAAACTATCAGCCAGTCTTAGTAATTACCGATTAAAAGCAGCTGGTGCTCTGGCTGTACCGCTCTGAGACAGGAGCGTATGCAGCGGCCCGTTATCTAACCGAGCGTTAAGATGAGAATCAGGGACACATTTACACATCTTAGAATCAAATGTCCCTCTCTGCACTCTCTCTCCTGTCAGAGAGCCATTGTGAAGAGCTACTTTACCCATGCAGGAATCACAAGAATTTCAAATGGGTGCTGAAGGACGTGACAGAATCATAATGGAACCTAGAATCAATCCATCAAAACATCAGACCAGCGAGTGACACAAATGAATTGAATGCAGCATATTAGTACGTTAACTCAGGCTTCTTAATGTCCCGTGACACTTTAATTTCTTTTAATTTTTCCTGACTCAAAGACACGTTAAAGCCTCTAAGTGGTATTTACTCCTGCGCTATAGTTTGGTACTTGTGGTTTGAGTTGAGACTTTCTCTTGCAGGTTTATATAAAATATGACTTTACTTAGGTGTTGGTGACATTAACGTGACTCTCAAAGGCTGGACAATACCATGGACAGCAACAAAGAGGCGCCTCTGAAATGCTTACCATTAGAGGGCACAGGTGTGCAAAGAACACTGCAACCACAGATGCCACAGATCTATTCTACTGTGAATGCATCATTGCATTTAAAACATAAGTGAGCTGTTTTCATGCTACATGAACACAATAAGGATAGATGATTGACTGCCAAAATATTGGAGCAAGCCTTTACAGTACTGCTAAATTACAAATACACAGTCCATGCAAATGAAGGCTTCCTCAATAAAAACAAACCATTTACCATTTCTACTTCCGAAAGATGAGGGAAAAGAAGAGAGGCAGTAAAACAGAACCATATTGTCTGGATCTGGGAGGTATTACGAGAGAGCACCTGGACCGACGACGGCAACCAAGAGAAGAAACTCAATCTCTGAGTTTTACCTCAGCTTGCTACTGGTGGTGGTCTCCATTAATCCATTACAGGTGCCAAAGACCCTGCCCTGGCTAATACTACCAGAGGAGATTTGTTTGTCATTCCTCCCTTTTGTCCCCCTTTAACTTTAATTCCTTTCGGTAAATGACTTTAAATTCTTTGAATAGGTTTAAATACACAAATCACCTCTCCAAATCCTCTTTGATTTGTGTATTCTCACAAAAACATCGCCTGCATTTAGTGCGCTTAATAAAAACGTCCTTTCTTTTAGAAATGTCTGAATCGAATCATCTAAATATACCTCAACAGCCTTGTAAAATCTTTAGATAACGACAGTCATTTGTGAGCCTGTAGTAAATTACGATACCTTGCACAAGAGTGGCTCTGTTTCATTTGGCTTTGGAAGTGCGGGGTGAATTACACAGTGCTGCCATTGTGATTTACAAATAAGTGAACGTGCCAGCTAATAATCTTTAATATCCACCGATGACAGAATGGAATTAGCCGCATATTTTCTCCCAAACATTCAATTTTCTTCCTCCTCGTTGTGTAAGCTAGGCCCTAATCCCGTCTTTATGCGGTGGGGTATTAACCCTATTGAGGCATCAGTGTATTGGCCTCTGGACCCTGGGGCGCAAAGCGCGCGCTCACCGGGGCTCAACGCGCCTTTTGTTAGCGTGCGGGACGCGTCGTGCCAGAGAGCGGGTTATTCAGGAGCCTGAGAATCAAATACAGTATTACAGTTAAGCTATGTAATAATTACTCTCATTAGCCGTAACTGGAGCGCGCAGCGGACGGATTCGCTAATAAAGCTTCACTAATGCTATGTAGGCTCAGGAAATATATCATAAACATAATTCAATAATCATTGGAAATACATATTAATGCGGCCCTCCGACCCTCAAACTGTCAGCGTTTTGCCCCGGAGGAGAGCTGTTGAATTTATTTCCCTCTTCCTCGCTGCGGTCATTTCCCACATTTCCATTCAATGAACTGAATGTTTATCCTCTACCCAGCTTCAGGGTAAGTTTCAATGCCTCGGTAGCTACAAATAAAAAGTTTTGTTGCTCTGTCCGTTTGTTTAAAAGGTCGTTGGACTCGTCCAGTCGCTGACACAACCATTATTCAATTGCACCGTGCAGGTTAAAAATACAGGCTAATGTCGGGAACCTTTAGACAACCCCGATGCAACATATTGCATTAGGGTTGTTTCAGAATGTTGTTATTGGCTCTGCGGTGATTTTGATTTTATCTTGAGCTGATTCAATCAGAACAATGTGTATTTGAGTTTTGTTGTGGTGCAGCAATGCTTAAAGCCCAGTTTGAGCCGATGCGGTCAGGGCATCATATAGCTTTCCTTTTCAATCCACAGGGCAGCAAACAAGAGAAACTTTGACTGAAAGTTGAATCTGACATTTTCATACTAATCGTGTTTAGTGGTTATCTAAAATATTTAAACTACAAAACATGGAATGAAAAATAATATCTATATTATTTTTAATATCTATACTTTTTTTTATTATAGGAGAAAAAAGTACATTTGGATGGCGTATAGGGATGTTTACCTGAATTGACTCTTCGCTAAGCCCCACCTTGAAAGGGTTATTGACCAATCCTGCATTAGCAACTGTTGTCGCCCCACACAAGCCTTTAACCAACCTATACACAGTGTACACAGTGTTTGGATAGTCATTATAAACCAGAATTAAACAAAAACATGACAAAGCAACGTTAATAGCGACAATAAGCAGCGTGAATACGTCATCAGTTCTCGTTCACAAAAACATTTGGCCCTGGGTGAATTAATGATACTAACCTAAATTAACTATATGATAAGAACTTAATTTTATTTAGCCTACATATTTTAAAGTCATTAAAGTTCCTTTAATTAAATCGGCTGCTATTTCCACATTATCAGCATTAGTTTGCCATGCTGTTCAGGTAAATCTCTTAAAGTCTTATCAAAGCTTGTCTTAGTTAACAATTGTAGCCTAATTAAAGGGGTGGAGCATAAAGGGTTACTTGACTTTGTTCCTCAGTTATTTGTATCAGTATACTTGTAACACAGCATTACAGTTTTGCACCTGCAGGGTTCAGAGCCTTCACATAGTGCAGTGAAATGGGGATCAGGAAGGAATTTGTGTAGCGAATTGAGATGTACCTTGCCAAAGGGAGAATGGACATTGGCAGCCTTGAGCACAATGGTGGAGTTGAGATTTGAACTCCATTTGGTTTAATTTCCTCTCAAGTGAAAGGCAAGGAAGATTAATGAAATATCCCCAAATCCATCCTGTTTTATTTCTATTAAATCAATGGTGAAATGCAACCACTAGGCCTGTTTGTGGATGGAGAGTTTGGATAGTGTTTCTCCATCTAGCTAAAGAGACCTCGTGTACTTTCGCGGCAATGAATGATGCTAGTTGAAAAATTCAGTTGTTACTAAAGTCAGCATCTCGGATTGCACGCCATCCTTCAGAAGAGGCGAAATGACCTGCAGTTATTGAATTTAGTATGAGTTACTGTCACGATACAAAATATTCAGTTATTTCACTTTTCCACGGATAACCTCAGGCTTTACCTGCTATTAATTTTCCCAATTATATCAGATGTTATTTTTTCCCCCCACAGTCTTATCAGTTCTATTTCGTTCTTCAATTAATTCTCACATGTCAAGCAGGCGGCACTTACACAAGTAAAACTAAAAACACTCCAGACGTACATTCAGAAATCTCTTGCAGTGGGTGGGCGAGTCATCAGATTCAGCTTGGTTGGAGAGAACAATACTTTTATGGTGATCTCCAGACTCACTGTCCCTCGGTTTGCACAATAGGCTGCGGTTCTGAATAAAACCCATCTGACCCCACTAATCTGCAGCTTTTCTAGTCATCTTTACAATGGAGTGATCCAAAAGACAAATGTCTTTAACTGTTAAGCTAATTCAGTCTCTTTAGTTTTCTTTTCCTCTGTATTCTGCAGTGCTACAAAGGTTCAGCCTTTAGCGTGCAGACATACTCACTTCACCGTACCGTCTGTCAGCATCGTTTTAAGTGCTTGCATAGGCGAACCCTCACCTGTAGTCGTGCTTTCATACGCAGACCGTGTCCTGCACGAGCACGGCATGTTCTACAAAAGTGTTTTCAATCCATAAACCGAGACCATTGCTTTTTAAAGCGTGTCTTTTAAGACACCATAAATCTTTCCTTCTCGCCGGCCATTCCAAAAGCCTTTCTCTAGAGTGACAGTCAGCATACTCGAGTTTGACGATGATTGTTTTCAGTTCCCCCCTCCTCTCTCCAGCTCTGCACTCTATCATTTGGAACAATAATAAACAACCACCAACGCGGGCAAAAAAGCCTCCTGAAATCTATTACGGAGAATAGTGTGGTTATGCGGAGAGCGGAGGGGAATGTTTTTCCTCCCGTGCAAACATCACTGTAATTTCCAATGCCAAACTGATTCGGGCCAGGCTTACCATGCTCTTATCTGATCCTTACGGGTGGTCCCCCTCGACCCCTCCTTTTATTCCAGTTGCACAGATCTGGAAATCTTCTTCACACCACACTTGGGTTGTGGATCTCCCCTGCCAAAGAGCGACTGGAATCATTTCAAGGGAAAAAAGGGAATACAAGTGGTTAGATTGGGGGATTAAGATCACTTACAATATGGACCGTTTTTTAACGTGCCCTCTGTAGTAATGTTCTTCCTTTTATTCGGCTGCTGAGATGCTCGCTGAGGCAAATTTCTTGGTTTTAGAACAGCAGTCAGGCAAATCCAGGACCACTGAAGGCCCACCATGTAGATGCTGTCCTCAATTAAAGGGGTGAACATGTTTTTAGTGTTCAAGACAATGGCGTTCTCCTTGTATTTAAATTGACTTACAAGAATATTTATATATATAAAAATATGAAAAAATGTATTATACAGTATAATATACTATATATATATATATATATATATATGTGTGTGTGTGTATATACACACACACAGTATATTATATTATGCAGTATATATATATATATATATATATATTATGTAGTTGTTGCATTATAGATTTTTTATTGTTTAAAATATACTTTATATTTATACTTGTATAAAGATACTGTATATCATTTATTTATTATTATAATATAGGATGATATAAAATTGATAGAAGCTGCCACAGTCTGAATTAATACATAACTCTCTGGATAAAGAGGTGTTGATTAAAACCTTATTAATGAAGATAACAAAATTATCCATCAACAGTGGCAGTCCATGCATTTGATGAAACTGATTTGAACGGCTGTAGCAATGCCACATATGTAATGGCACCATAAATACCTTTTTACTCAGACACAAAAATGTCTGACAAGGAAATAGTCGTACAATATCACAACATTTTAGCACGTCCATATGTCAAGACCAGCAATAGAAAAGTTTTAAACACTACCCGATGTTTGCCGAACAATTTTTCCCTCTTTGAAAATAAAAGCTAGGCTGAACGTCAGACACACATCATTTTTTAGAGTGCTCAGTGTAATGTTTTCTGCAGTATAGACTCACAAATGCATTTGAGCTCTGCGCTCCTGGCTGCATAACAGTACAACACACACACACATACATGCACACAACCTCCTTTTTCCACTTTCTTTTGGCTGAGTCACATTACAAACATAAGAAGTTAATAGCTACTCTTCACTGATGAAGAAACCTCATAATGTTTCTTTTTCTTTTTTATTCACTGTACCTCTTGAACACAGTTGTCTGTCCAAATATGCAATTTCTTGTCTTTGCGAAAATTTTTCTTGGCTTGGCTGGCCTAGATTAGATTATATTGATAGGGAAGATGTATTTAGAGATAGAAATTAAATGGAGTTCCTCATGCCATAACCCTTAATTTGTTTTTGGTTTTCATTACATATGTTCCTGATTACTTTATTTGCCGATTTGCTATGTCTGTTATTTCTCATTACCACAGATTCCAGTACATCTGAAACCAAACCTGCCCAGGTTTTCAATTGCAATTAATTTAGCCAAGCCTTTTTCATTAAAACAGTGCATATAAGCTGTAAGAATAATGGGGGGGGGGGGGGTGTCATGAACATTTGCATTTAATACATTTTGTATTGAATGCCATGGGAAATTCGAGTAGCCATAAAAATGTTCATGCATAAAACATGCGAAAGTAAAGCAGGGTGTATCAAATATTACTTGGTCTGGACATGTACAATTCAAAAACACAAAGATTGGTTGAAAAACTAAATTGCGGCAGCTCTGTAATTTCCTAGAAAGCACATACACATTTGTTTCATCTGTAGGTAACAAGAGGCCCCTTGACAGAATTCGATAAAGCCATACAGTAATATAATGATTTCATATTAGGGACTGTCTTCACGCTCTCTGAAAACCATGTCAGACATTACAGTAAACCAAGCCTGAAATTTGGAGCTGATTGCGCGGCCCTGCGCCCACACTGCAATTCACCACAGTGCAAGTTGATGGTAGAATGAGAAATGCCCCCCTCCCCACTTTAAACGCTAAAGACATCACCCCTGCTCTCCGTGGATTCTCCCTGCATTTAAATTCTGGAGTAGGCTGAATAAGAAGCACCAGATGTACATTAGTTCTCGATCCTCCACCTCTGCCCCTTGGAAATGTCTTAAATTTCCTGTGATGTTCCTGTTGAAGAGGTCTCTTGCAGGGCAGACAGCTTTAGAATAAAGTTTCCATCCCACCTACCATGTGGTGCCCCCGACTCTACGCAAGTCCCTCTATGTCTGCATTTATCCTATTACCCAAATCTACCAGGATCCAATTCATCCTGGCAAACAGTTGGAAAATATGTGATTTGATGAGACCTACAAAAGCTCGGCTTGTGGTGCCCATCATGTCCCTGAACCTAATTCTCCATGATTTGAGCTGCCAAATATCCCAGCCGGGCTTAATACCTTATATCAAATCCCTCTAAAAGCGTATAATTTCCAGTGATTGCTCACACTTGCGGCCTACTTACAAACACATCGGCAACCGGGCAGTGGAAAGCCACCAGAGTACACATTCTCTGTCTCGTTGTGTTTTCGGCCGCTGCCAACCTATTTATTTTTCACTTTCTAAGTGGTGTCTGAGAAGTGAGTCGAGGAACAAAGAGTCATTCTGCAAGCTTGTGTAATGTTAATACAGTCTCATTTTCCCTGTTTCTGTTGAGTGGAGAAAAGTCGGCTTTTCTCCATTTTAACATGCTCATATTCCATTTAGCTTTAGGTAAATGCATTATATACAGAGAAGACATACACTAAAATGTATTTTGCGTAGAAACAATTTCCGCTGAGAAATTGTTAGTAAATGACAAAAAAACATGAAATTATGAAGTAGAAAAACTGAAATAACCTGAAAAAGGACTCAATAGACTCAATAATATTTATGACTTCCAAAAAAAAAAAAAGAAGAAAAAACATCTTCTGTTTTTAAAGGTGCTTTTACATTGTATAGCTCTAGATTCTGTATTCTTATCATCAAACTTTGGTGCTACGGTTTCACCATGTTATGTACACAATATAATAGCTATGTGGTAAAACCGGCAACAATTTAACTGGACAGAGAGCTATTACAGAAAACAGGCTTTTCTTATCCAAAGAAACATGTAATATCTTAAATATAATGTTCATAATTGCGGGATTTTCAGCAGAGTACGTATAGTGGACAGAACTGAGACGGTTGCAAAAAATCATCGCAGGCCAAATCATTCACTGGAAATAGATAATTGTGACTGAGCTAAAACCATAACCATAGCTTTCACCAAGGTATTACAGGCATAAGAAACCAAATAGTCAACCAAAGTTGTTTCATGTCTGAATTTCCAGGACAATATCCAATGACCTTCTTTAGTTGAATGTCATAACTGAGAGTGATGGCCAAGCACAATCCAGTCCATGAATCTGTCACCCTAATACAGTTTGGACTATCATTAAATTATTGTTAGTGCTGCAGTTAGTGTGCGGTTCGTACCGAAAGTAATATACTTACATTTTATTTTGCATCCTTTGTTGTTACATCATAAATTGGATCAACAGTGTTCATCCAAAGTAGCAAATAATTGCAGATCATGGCTTTAAATGTTATTTCACAGTCCACATTGGTTTGTCTATGATGTCTAATAGTTTACCGCTAAAGAAAAGGAATGTGTTTTTTTTCCTTCGTTTTTTCCCCCCAGTAAACCACAAAAAGGCCAACACATGGTCACCTCAGGATTTTATATTTAGATATAATGTGGAATATTTTCAAACACATCAGAGAAATAATTCCCATTCCGAAGCATAGCTGCATTTCAAAAAGACCTTCTGTGAGTTACTGCTTTTACCAACTGGAAAATGCCTTGTCAAACCAAGCAAAGCGGGTCTCCATTTGGATGTCACACAATAAGTGCAAACCCAAGGAAAAACGGGTCATCAGAATTCCATAACCACACATAAGTCCCGCCTCTCAGAGGAGCCACTGTGGAAAGCAAAGCTCTGATGAAAGTCATTCCTGCTTTGGGGCTTGAGAATAATGACAGCTATGATAATATGATAATAACTTGAGGTGAAACTTTGGTTTATACCCAAAAATATTCAAAATGTAATTTTAATATATTTTAAAATGTAGTTTATTCCCGTAATGGCAAAGTCATCACTGTCACATATTATCCATCATAAATCAATCTAATATGATGTTTTAAAGATTAAGAAACATTTTACTAGTACAGTTGTTTTTACAGTTGTTTTTACAATTTTACAGTTGTTCAAAATTCTTTGAAAATCTTTGAAGGAATAGTTTTTATTTGATATAGAAATTGAATGCATTTTATTAAGGACACAATTTAACGCATCCTTGATTATAAAAAAATTAAAGCATCCTTTAAAAAAAAATAAAATATATATATATATATATATATATATACACACACCCACTGAATTTTTGTTAAACAAAAAATTCAAAATCTAAACCAGGGCCTTGATGCCAAGGGGTTGTTGTGGTGAGGCTCTGCTTCACTCTGTAATTACATCATTGTTTTGCATTACTGGTTGAGGTCAATGATGTCATTAAGTCTGAGCAGCTTCCAAAATTTCTGCAATGGGTTTATTGTATGAGTAAATCTACTGTTTGTTTCACTAATTCCTAATATCATTAGCCGGCTGTTTTACATGCCCCTGAAATTCAATCAAGCCAATGCGCTCTCTCTCTCTCTCTCTCTCGCTCTGAGCGAAACAGTTTAACATGCACCACTTTATTATTTGCCTGTTGAGTGCTTTTTAGAGCTGCAATTAGGGCACCGTTTTATTCTCTGTTTGCTCTGCGGGACTTAATTAACAATGCAGAGCCATTTATTACATTACTGCTTGTAAAAATGTAAGTACCTTCCCATATACTGGATGCAGGATTTCTCTAGAAGAGCCTGGAGGAGAATTTGACACTTCGCCGGAGCCAACACAAAGCTTCTTGAGAAACTCTTTGTTTCCTTTTTATTTCATCGACTCTAGAGATACATTGCGATGTCAGAAATAGAGACGTTTGCTTTAAATTATTGGTACTTTTTTAAGTAAACAGAAGAATTTGGATACTCCCGGCTGCCTGGAAAGCTGTCCGTTAAGAGTGATTTGGGTTTAAAGACCACGACTCTCTCGGCGACTTGGGATGCGCGACTGATAAGATGCAGCGACTGTAAGTGTTTATGGGATACACAGCAATAACACGGGGGGCGGAAAAGCCCCTGATCCCTCCTCATAATAGCATTTTCCTAACTGCCTCTTTATCATAGGCAATTTCGGAAAAGTCTTGAGGGAATCCGTTTTTTCAGCCATGGAATCACCATCTCGCAATAAATTCCACCTTTAAAAAAGTGTGGAGCATGTGTTTTATGAAGTCCAAGTTCAGTCAGAGTGCAGGCTGAACCAGGGCCCCGTAGTCTCTGGGTTTCATCTGATTTGCGGTGGCAATAAAGGTGCAGGGGGGGGGAAATCCCTCCACATGCTGCCCGTTTCAGATGTGTTTTGGATTGAAAATAGGATTAATGTGCTAAAGTGTGATTAGAATGGTTAAACACGATTAATTGGAACGGACTCGTATCGCCAGGGGAGCGAGGCGGGCGGAGGGGGGTGTTCCTGGACAGCCTCCAGTTCACCAAGTGAACAAAGCACACCAACTGTCCAGGATTTTCCATGTCTCCACTGGTGCGCCTTTTCCTTTGCATTTTCTCATAGCCAGCTTGTCTGAAGGCAGATTAAATGCAGCTGAGAATGTTGGTGTAGGCCTGCAGCGTGGGACCCTCTGGGAATAGGCAGGAACCATGAGCTTGGACTTGGCCTGAGCTGCGCTGCTTGAAAACAGCCATGCACCCAGGGCAGAGGTCCAGGTGGATCGGCAAGGGAGAGGGGAGTAATTTGGGGTTATTTAAAATGATCTATTAAACCCCTGAACTTTAATCAGGGTTGCTACTATACTGACAGGCATGATTTACTTACAAATCAAGATGATGGGGATGGGAGGGGATGGATAAGGTCAGAATTTGCGTACTTGATTTTCGGGGGAGTGACGGTGGACGATCGGCCGACTCATTAGCACCTCGGAGGCATCGCGGAGACGGATCCAAGCGGCTGCTATCGGGGGTGGGGCGGAGGGGCTGAGATCACGCAAGGAGCAGACACACTTGTTTGAGTTCTGTCTAAACACAGCAGGGCTCTGACAGACACCTAAAGTCAAACTGTTTTACCCCAGACTCACTAACTCACAGAGCAGAGCCTGCGTTTCAAATGTGATTAGCCCTCATCATCAGAGAGTTGAAGAAGTTAACGGTCGCGTAAACACTGGGCGGGCGACAGCGGGAGAGGCGCAGCCTCGGGGCAAAAGTCGTAGAGGACATGAAGAGTGACATCTGAAGATCAAGGCCTCTCGTTCTAAAACAAAAACAGTTTAAGTGCAGCTTTAGAAAACATGTGATCCAACACTGTCGCATTTTCAGAATAAAATTATATAAAATAATGATTAATAATAATAATAATTAAATTTTAGAATCAAACTTCAAGACATATATATATATATATATATATATATATATATATTATAATACAATATATTAAAGTATATTTAATTACATAAAATAACAATTATTACTACTACTACTTTTATTGTTATTTATTTTTTATTCATTTGTTCAGTTTTGTGAATGTCCACACCACCTTAATAATGTACAATCTGTAAATCTGTATTTATTTACAAAAATTAAAATAACAAAAGTTATGATGAACTAAAAAAATTCATTTATTAAAATTTAACAAATAAATATACACACACAGTATATAATTGGGAAATATTTACAGGTATATAAATTTATTTATACATAAGTACGCACACATTTGTAAACAAAAACCTTTATTTTGTATGCAATTAATTGTTTTGTGTGTGTGTGTGTATTTGCAAATAATCGTTTGACAGCACTAATATATATATATATATATGTGTGTGTGTGTGTGTGTGTGTGTGTGTGTGTGGGTGTATAATTAGTGCTGTCAAACGACTAAACACACATACACACAAATATGATTTATGATATAATTTACTATATAAATCTCTAAAAAACAAATGCAAATATAATAACAATAATAGTTATTATTATTGCTATTATTATTATTATGTTTAAATGTGTTGTATTCATAGAAATTATATTAAAGTATAATTAATAAATCACCCAGTCATTTAAAACCACCCTGACAACCAACAAATCTGAAATGTTAGATATTAAGCCTGTTAAATCTAATTAACAACATAAAATGCTAATTATTTAAACAATAAATTGATATTATTTCCATATATATCAAAAATATATGATTTGATATTTGAGATTAAGATCATTCACATGAATAATTAATCAGACAATTAAAACAACAAAAAACAGATGTGTGTCATGCAAGATTGCAGCAATAAATAAAAACCACCTAATTGTTATATTATGTTCTCGTTGAACTGTAGTGATTGACAGAGTGTTGATAGGTAAGCCCCACCCCCTCTGTGTTTCACCACACTCACTACTCCTTTGCTCTGACCGCTATGCATTGGAAGATTCTGACAACTCATAAAAATATATGGGTTCTGGCAGCTGCTGCCCATAAACAGCTGCTGAACCCTATAAAACCATTATGAGGTCCTGCTCGGGTTCAGCAGGAAACAGACATATCAATGTGTAAAACGAGAGGATAGATAAAGCAACTATGATTTAACTGATGTCTAGCAGTATTTTGTGTCTTTTTATTTTCACATTCCTGTATTCAGTCTTGTGAAAGTCCGGACTACCTTATCACGTAGGTAACAAGTACGGATTAAACTTCAGATGTCTCTTATTTTAATCGGAAAAGAGATGTGTGATTATGAGTGAAAAAAGAACAGGGCAAAAGTGTAATATGCCACGCGGCAGATCTGCTGTGCATGAACATGCCGTATTCATTTGTTTTTCAAATAGACAAGCCAATAAAAACTTGCAGTCATAGCTGGTTCGGCTTCCAAATTCATCACCTTTTTTTGCTTAAGCCTGAGGAATATACACAGGTTTTGGTATGTGACAACATCACAGAATGTAGTGTTTCTCCAAATATGATCGAATGTCAAGACTTAGCTAGTTATAGGCTTTTTGTGTAAACCCTCTGGTTGCGTCGTCCTGGCAGAACGTTAATATGCGTTGTCAGAGGATTTGAGGTAGAGCTGACTTTGAGGGAGGCTTTCTGATGCCTGTGTGTAATTGCCAGGGTCAAGGCCGTAGCTTTGGCGCAGGCTGCTGTAGTAGGCATTATATATTATTATATGATGAGGGACTTCAGACCCTCGTAAAGTAAAGTATCAAGGGCATTTCCCCTTACTTACAGCTTTGGGGCCTGGATTCTGTAAGAATCAGGCCCTTGCTCCTCGGTTATATGTGTTTTGTTTGGCAGATTAGTTTCCAGCAGTCTTATTTTAAATTAAAAGAAAGCATAATAAAGCAGAAACACAGAAAACAGGCACCGAAAACAATTAAACTCTAGGTCTGATCTAAATCCTAATATCTTCACTGCATCATATCATTTTCTGAGAGGAATGCTAGCACTGTTACATTAATAATACAACATTGGCTATATATTCAGCATAGCACTAACATCCTAGTCTTACGGTTGTTGCCATGCTGTGCATATAAAATAAATGGGCATGTGGAATACCATATCCCACAATGCAATGGGCCTGGTCTTCCACTTCTAGATTAGTATTTATAAAAACAGGCTCTTGCAAGATTAAGGTTAAAATAGTTATAAAGAATGCACCGTGTAAGGATAAAAAGTTAAAAGGTTGTAATTAGGCAAAAACAGTCAAAAGTGTGAGATAATGGCCCGGTTTCACAAACAGGGCTTAGCTTAAGATATTTAAGCAACTTTTACAAAAATGCCTTATAAGAAAATATTACAGGTGTGCATCTGAACACAGAACAATGACACTGACGTGTTTTAAGATATGCCAGAGCTAGATATTTTCATCTGAGAAAGCTCAAACATGTAATTTATTCTGGGACTAGCTTAAGCCTTGTCTGTGAAACTGGGAGATAAAGTCTTCATTTTGAAAAGAAAACATTTAAATTGTGAGATATAGTCATGATTTTAAAAAATATATATAAAGTGATTATTTAAAGGAGACAGGGTTAAAATTGTGAGAAACAAAGTTACAATCATTAGAATAAAGTTTACATTTCTAGAAATACACATACAATAAGTACAATAAGTGTATACGTACAAATATTAATAAGATTGAGATAAAGATATAAAAGGTTAAGCAAAAGTCAAAATTGTGAGATATACTCCACAAACAAAGCCAAATGATCAGATTTAAAATCATGATTTCTTTAAACAAAAGTACAAATATTTGCAAGATTAAGAGAAAACAGTGTTTGCTTTTTCTCACCTTTTATTTATAAAGCGCTTTTAACAATCCAGATTGTGTCAAAGCACTGAACAGTATCAGATTGGAGAATATAGTGTCAGTGATGTATAATAACAAGATTAAACACTCAGTTCTGAGTTAAAGGCATTTCATATTGATTTCAGAGACATCGGTGTCTTGCTCAGTTTAAAAAGTATCTGTGCAATCAAATCGACAATAATCGCTAGAAATTAAGTGTCCTTTTTCTTGAATTTAAGAGATTAAGAAAAAAAGAAATAGGCTAATTTCCGAGAAACATAGAATTATGAGACATAGGCCCGGTTTCACAAACGGGGCTTAGCTTAAACCAGGACTAGGTATTAGTTAAATTAAAATTTTTAAGCAACTTTTAAAAAAATGCCTTATAAGAAAATATTACAGGTGTGCATCTTAACACAGAACAATGACACTGACATGTTTTAAGATAGAGCAATATATTTTCATCTGAGACAGCTCAAACATGCAATTTAGTCTTGGACTAGCTTAAGCATTGTCTGTGGAACTGGGGTATAAAGTTTTAGGAAGAAGTAAAAAAAAAAGTAAATTATTTAATCAGCTGACATTCAGATCAGACCGGATTAAAATAAACATGATTATTTCCAATTGGTTTATTAAACTAAACATGCAATACAATGACATCTTGTCATCAATTTGGTAAACTCCATTTCTCATGGGATAATATTTCTGTTTCACATTTTTTTTAACACACATAAACCAAAAACAGTATTAGTGGTGATGACTTGTGATTATTAAGTGATGTTAGTGATTTAGTGACAACGACATAGATTTCCCACAGTTCCTTCTATGTGACCGAGTAAAAGTCACATAAATACGTGTGCTGGTTTAAGACTAGAAACATCAAGCCAGCGCTTCTTCCTGATGGCTCACGCTCATGCTGAGATGAATAGTAATGCTCATGGGGGAAACATTTCATTCACATATGCCAAACATCAGCAGGAGCCGCAGGACGCACAGTGGACATGTCCTTTCTAAGTGTCACTTTTATTACAGGCCCGGCTGGCTAAGAAAACCGCCTGCACTCAGCCCACTGCAAGTCAATCCTCTTCCATTTTCCACTACACACTGACATCTGATGGCCTGATGCTGGAGAGGTCTGAAAAGCCCATTTACCTCCATCTTTTTGTTTTTTGTGGACTATTTTTCTTTCTCATCCCTCGCTTTCCATACTGAAGCTTTTGAGCAAAAAAAGAGCTATGTTTCATATCCTACTGCGATTTGGAAAATATACTGGAGCGCGTTAACATCCATAGGTCATGGCATGTACTATAAATGTCATGTTCTATAATGAAGACGCCTCTAAAAATCATTGATAGCAGATGGGTATCAGTCCCAGGGTGAAAAAATATCCCTCTCTCCTTTTCTTGTGGTGGAGAGAAACATATCCAGCGAGATGTTCTCAACGTGCTTGCCAGTACGCTGAAATGATGTATTAGAGAGCAAAGAGACAACATAGCTAATCTTGAAATAACTTTCTTATGTTGTTTTGCGCAATTTCACTGTTTCTATATATCAGATAACATGTGTTGTCAGGCCTCAGAGTGCACTATATCATCTGTGATTCAGATGTCCGTGAATACTCTCTGAGCACACCGACTGTTTCGCGTAAACGGCTATTTGTCTGCTGCACTTTGATGCACTATGCTTTTCTCTGAAAGTCCCCGGAGGACGTTTCCGAATGAATTTGTGATGTTTGTTCAAAATGGATCTTCGAAAACAAATTGGAAAAGTGTTTACCGAATAGTAATGCACTTTGTTCTTGGTCATTTTTCATAGAATTAGCTATACACACAGAAAATGTTTTGACTGTTCCTACCAGACCATAAGTGCACTAAATTCATAATCATTGCTGACAGACAAAACACGTTTGTGCTGCAGAAGTGCAGCCAGGGAATAAAAATGACAATTTATCAGACAACAGAAGGGTGTTCTCAAATCTGTGAGAGTATCAAAATGCGTTATTTGAACAAGAGACTTTTCGAACAATACTGTTCCCTTATAATGAATAAGGGATATGTGTTGTATGTATGTATGGGGATCATCATAAAGAATTTAACCATTCCATTTCTTTAACAGGTCCACCGCTGAGTTAGGAATAATAATATTTGAAAGAATAAATATTCAGAGGAAAATCAAGAAGAAAAATGAAGAAAAAACATTTAAATGGGATTTGCATACATTCAAGGTAGGTTAAAAATTCAGTCCAGCGTAAGTTTGAATTAAAACAATATATAAAAGAAAAGTACTAAACCAACAATATAGTTTGTTATTTTTTATATGAAAAATTACTGAATAAAAATACCTTTTTATATATGTTTAACCATCTTTAACATGTCACGTGAACAGCTATACAATAATTAAATGGTTAAAGCTGATGTAAGTTGTGACTGTTTGATTCACTAAAAATAACCAGCTCATAAGAGTCATTGCTCAGGAGCCATATACACTGGTTGAACTGAATGTTTTTGATTCACTCATTAAATTAATTTGCTTGGGAAGTAAACATGGGTCATGTTAATGCGTTTACTAGTAAACATGAATTATGCAAAAACTGTTAGCAAATGCTATTCAGCTGTATATTTTATTTATGTATTTTTGGAAACATTCTGGAAAACGAAAGCCTCACTGTAGATATTTTTATAACAATTTTAGAGGCAGCATAAAATGGTTTCATTGCATAAAACGTTTTTAAAAACTATTTAAAAGAAATGCCATATTATAATATTTTTTTTAAAGCCATGTGTTTAATTCACAAAAAAAGGACATAAGGAGTCAATAGGAATCGAAATTGGTCATACTATATGTTTTTACTAAAACAGAATTAGCTCTTAAAAGAAATTTGTCCAACAAAAAAAATAACCCACATATATAAAAAACAAATATTAATATTATATATATATATATATATAGCGGGGGGGGGGGACATTATATTTGGTTCAAACTGAACTCTTTAACTTATATCTGTGTTTGCTCAGAGGTTGCGCTCTAAGACAGCCGACTGCACAGCCCTGCAGCTCCTCAAGTAGACTGCCCTTGACTTGACTCTCAATCCAATAATTAGACAGAGGGATCACTGGAAGAGACGGCTCCGGGCCCCAGACCCCAGACCCCACCCCTGTGGTTCTGCTAGAAGACACTCCATAACCCCAGATTGAGAGATTAATTTAGATTATCAGCGCCAAGAGCCAAACCCAATCTGATTACTTCACCTTTAGGCTTAATAAGTAAAACAAACAGCAATATCTCTGGATCTTATCTCCGGACAATTGTAGCTGATGAGAGCGGCTGATAAGGAAGGTACCGCTCAGAGGAAACGGTGCACCCAAGTCTTTTCCGTGGACCCAGCGGGAGGCTCCTGGGTAAAGCCTGAATAACAAATGAGTGTGCTGCGGATTTGGCTAATCATCCCAGGCCTCGAAGCCCCCCGGACAATTCTCAACTTATCGCAAGAGTCAGAGCACTTGAACTGGAGACCCCTACCCCTAATTAACAACCCACCACAAATGAAAACCAGCTGCTAATAATTACATAATTAAAGTGCCTATGGGGGGAAAAAAAGCATAATTTCTGCAGCCATCGCCATAAATCTTGTGCTGTCCGAGCCCATACTTTCAACGTGAACTTTTTCCCGAGCAGGTTAATGCATTACTCATACAAAAAACAGTATCCCTTTGTATTTTTATTGGACCTGCTTTATAACAAAGAGAAGTCTGAGTGGTTTAAGTGAATGTCTATGGTTTGCCGAGGGCACTGGCTTTGGCGCTTCAGCATGCCACCATCTGCGAAGGTTTTTTTTGCGTTCGAATCCGATCCTCCTTCTCAAGAACGCAGAGGAGGTCATTACGGAGATAAACAAGCAGCCACTTTACACCTAAATACACCCATGCAAATAGAAAGAAACGCATTTCTAATATTATTACTGCAAAATCAGGGAAGGGTGGGGAGAAGAAAGAATAAAAACAGTGATTGATTTTGCTAACACACTCCAGAAACAGCATTTGGTTTTACTTTTGATAATTCAAAGCCTCACTCCCTGAGCAGCAACGTGGCAATTAGGCAATTAAAACTATTTCACAGAATAAGCCATAAACACCTCTAAGTGTATCGTAGCCGGGGTCACATGCTCAGATAGCCATAATGCGTGATCTTTCACCAACTTCTTTCCAGGATGATTAATAGTTTAATTTCTGCGAATTATTCAGACACACAAAATATTTGATAGACCGACAGCTATTACCAAATCTAGTAATTGACATGTTGTCAGGATGAAAGGTGTAATTTGTTTTCAGAGCACTTAACAGGGTTAGAAAAGCCACCGGTCTTAGCATCATCAATCATCCGTCATTGAGCGCCGGGGCAATAGCATGCACGCGGGTGAAATGTGCTGAGCTGAATGAATACTGTCAGACAGCTCACTTCCCCTCTTTGAATGCATAGGAGCTGTTTTTACTGTAAAGATAATTACAAGAAGTCTTCTGGTACATTATTTGTTCTGTTGAAATGAGTGATGTCTCTCTTTTTTTTCCCTGTAGAAGTAATTCAGTCACAAACATTTTCCAAAAGAAAATTTGGTAAATCATAGCTGTCCTCAAAATATTAATGAAAGAGTTATATTGTTTCATTGTGTTTAATATGATGAGGGGTAATTGAAATGTATTTTTCTAGAATGAAATTAAAATAAAATAGTGCTGTCAAACAATTAATAAATAAAGGTTTTTGTTTGCGTATGTGTGTGTGTTTGTATACATAAATACACAAATATACAATATATATTTTGATGTCTTTTATTTACGTGTCTATGTTTATATTCATATAATTGGAGTAAATATATTTAATATATAAGCATAACCTATTATTCTTAAATATATACATGCATGTGTCGCATATTTAATGAAAACAAAAGCTTTTATTTTGAATGCCTTAATCAAGATTAATCATTTAACAGCACAAGAAATAAACATTTTACTAGCATCACGACCAGCATAACAGTAACTCAGACTCAGAATTTGGGGCAAGGGCATCCAAATTTGGGTTTACGATGGAAGGTAAGCAGAGAGCTTGAGAAACCTGTTTGAAAACAGTAGTTATTTTCAAATGACTTACCTTAATAATCCTGTATTTGGCTCAGATAATAGATGCTTTAATCACAATGATACACCTACATTTCATATAGGTGCAATGTTATTCTGTTTTTTTTTTTTAATGAATGAATGAAATGTAATAAACTTCTTCATCTTCATTCTTTTGGCAAAGCTAAGCTCACTCCCACCGATATCAGTAAATTTCAACTTTCAATTTTCAATTTTTTCTCCTGTTAAGGTAATAAAATGAAAATCCCATCTGATATTGAGCAGCGCTGTGTGTAAATTATTGTTTGCAGTTCTTTAAAAATATTCATTTTTAATAAATAATTAATTT
>JAUMHI010000061.1:6247171-6266960 GCA_032359435.1 Enteromius unitaeniatus
TGATATTGAGCAGCGCTGTGTGTAAATTATTGTTTGCAGTTCTTTAAAAATATTCATTTTTAATAAATAATTAATTTAAAAATTTATTGTATTTATAGGCAGCACAGATTCATCCAATGGTGTAAATTTTGAGTGGTGTCATGTTCAACACCTAATGGAAGGTGAGCGCACAGATTGGGAAACCTGTTTGAAAACAGTAATTACTTTGCCATGATATGCTAATACTACAGATTTTAAAATATGCATCATGTTCTGTGTGTTCATCATCTTAATTTACTTTATTTTCATAATTTTGGCAATTCTGAGTTTATTTCAAAACATTTATGTTTCTGTTGTTGAGTTTTAAAATATAGATTAAATTACATGCTCTTTGTATTTCTTTTTTATTAAAACATACCACTTGTTTAAGCATCGCAACCTTTAATTTTCTTCCTTAATCTTTATCCTTTTGGCAAAGCTAAGCTCACTCCCGCTGATGTTCTTATGAGTTTACTTCAAAAGAGCGCGGCAGCAAGTACAGAACGTATGGCATGTGGCGATGAGACATAAAGCCAATCACACTGGGAATGGGAAAATCTGAAGCAGATTTCTTGTATTTACATTATACTGTTCTTGTGACTTTAAACAGCGTCAGCCAATTACGAGCTCAATTCGCACAAACCCGGCCATGACTATCTGAGGCCTTTGTTTTGCTTCATGTGTACTGTAAGGGAGTTTTCTGTGCTCAAGGGAAGCTGTTTTTCTAAGCAAGCATGTTGACACATCATTGTACCGCTACACAAGGCCATGATTGGGGCCGTGGGTTTTCCAGCACATTTCAACTTCTGACAGACTGAAGGTTAAGATGTTCTGAATTAGATTTGAATTACAACCACTAAATGCCCCTGTCAGAGTTAATTACGCCTGACACTGGCCATATACATCCAGCTGACTGGCTCTTATAGGAAAGCTCATAGCTTAAACAAAGACAGACTCTAAAGGCATATCTCCTAAAATTGTCAAAAGATAATGAGCTAACAGAGGCACATTTCTGGTAAAAGAATGCTAATCCATCTTTAGCTACGACTATTGCTCCACAAAAAAAAAAGAAAAAAAAATGGCCAGCAAGATATTCTCTCACAGCTGTGAAGAGTAGAAAAAAAGGACGAATCACGAGCCAAGGGCTGGTTTTAAGGTTTTGATTATAAGGATCACACAAAACGTATAAACACACAGCAATTTTCTAATGCATTTCACATCCAAGCGTACAGCCTGTTTTGAGTTCGCTAATATTTGCAGTTGAGTTTCTAGCACGTTTGAGGGATTGGGATTCAAAAGTGTCTTGTTTGATATTATCATAGCGTCTAGCAGTGATGAAAATACATCAGGATTTTATTTCAGGGATTATAACAATTTTGGGGCTTCGGGGAGGCGGACTCACACAAGTGGGAAGCGCCACATAAAATCAAAATGTAAAGCTCTCTTTCACTCTGCTGTAGTTGTTTAAGTCTTTTGACACAGTAATTGCCCAGGGCTGTGCACAGGGGGAGTGAGGTATCCTTAAACAACGCTCAAAGTGAGCAAAAAAAAAAATGAAAGAATGAAGAAATAAATTAAAATTCCTGTGTGAGATGCTGAAAATAAACAGTGTGCTGAGGCTGGCATCAACAATTTGCAGGACGGCCTCTGCTCTTTCTCAGGCCCAGAGCCTCCCAACGTGACTGCAGCTCACATCACACTTCCCGCCCCACCAGGTGTGAAAGACCCACCTCGTGCAAAAACTTGAATCGTAAGTGATTTCTAAGAGTCCAAAGACACAGATTTATAGGCAGTGGGGTACATGACCTGGGAATCTAATCTAATATTCATTGGTGTACTTTCCTTGATCGTGACGTCAAGTTTAAAATAAAAAATTAACGGACACTGAGAATATAAAGTAGCAAGGGTTAGATATAAAGTTGTGATTGTTGCAGATATTCTGAAAAATAGTTGTCAGTTTGATAAAGTCATAATTGCAAGTTATGTTGCAACTGAGACAAAACTGCAATTACGAGACATAGTCACAATTGCAAGATAGCATTTGTCAGAAATAGTGGTAGCCATGAGATTTAAAGTCACAATTGTGAGAAATAATTGAAATTGAGATATAAATGGTCACAACTGCGAGATTAGCCCCCAGTTAGACAATGCTTAAGTCCAGTCCTAGGCTAAAATGTAAGTTTCTGTTGGTGTCCATCTTGAGACAAAACAAGCCACTGGTATATTTTAAGATCAATGTTTTTTTCTAAAGCATGTTCATAAAAATGACTTAAATGTCTTAAATGAACTACAGCCTAATCCAGGCTAAGCCCTGTCTATGAAACCAGGCCATAAAGTAACAATTACTACAAACAGTCGCAATTGTTAAGTACAAAGTCACAATTCTGAGAACTATTTAAATTTTTAGATTTAAAGTCACCATTTAAAGATATAAACTTGAGCCGTAAATTGTGAAATGTAAAAATCACATTGTAACAAAGGAGCTATTACGAAATATGAAGTTGAAAAAATAAAATCTAAAATCATATTTGAGGTGTGAAGTCATGAGATTCCAAAAAAATAAAGCCAACTCACCTTTGATTCAGTTTTCAGTTTGCACTGTTACAGTGACATATACCTAACATCTGTGTAATTTAAACTGAGAGCCTGGCCCAGAAACACCTCATTAAAAACTCACAAATACCCTCTCAGGTGTGCCTAAATGGATGCCCACTTCATGACGCTAAAAAAAAAGTTACTCGCCGAGCTGTACACATCACTGGGGAACCTCAGAGTTGACCCAGAGAATCAGCTCCCCTGCTATTTATAGGTATACATTACACACCAAGTGAAAATTAGGTTACCCAGTAGTGTACACAGAGCAGTGGCCCACGGGTCCTAGCCGACCCTATAAGCGTGTTTAACAAAACAGTCACTGAGCTTAATATACTCCGCTTATTATCAAGGGTAGGATTAGGGTAGGATTTGGCAAGCCATAAATATATCATAGCTTCATTAAATCTGGACACTGCGGTAACGTACACCAGAAAATAAATGATTCAACCTCCCAACACTCAGCAAACCCTAAATGCTCTTGAGCAGTGCTATGGGGAAAAAAGGCCTGGTCTGAAAGGGCCTTACATATGAAACCACTTAATTAGGGCTCCCAAAACTATGCCCCGCTGTTCCAAGCAGGCATTAAGCAGTTGACATGGTGAGTTTGTTGTGGTGGGGCCTAACAGGGTTGTGTTTGTGTATCATCATTGGCTGTTGCGGTCTTAACTCAAATGTTATCTGAGAGGCAAGAGCCATTTAAATCAGCTTTGATGGCTTTTAGGATAATTGTATAAACAACCAATTGCTAGTTTAGAGGGATTACTTTGTCTGAATCAGCCCTCTGGTTCATTTTGAAAAGCACCGGTTAGTGAAATACTCTCGATGGCCAAGTAGGTCTTCAAAGGAATAGTCCAGTTCTATTAATACTTAAGCTCTGCATATGTGACATATTGTTGATTAGTACAAAAAATACTCTCAATTGTTTCCTTATATAAAAAAGGATACTGCAGCAAGTCACTTTCAATGCAATTGAATGGGGGGCATTTTTGGAGAATTAAAAGCGGAAAAGCTTATAATTTTACACTAGCACTTGTATTTATTATTCTGTTATTTGAGCTGTTGTCATTTTAGTGTTTGCATCTTGTGGCTATATCATTTTAATGGGTATTTTAACATGAATCGATAGGCCCTTTATACTTCCATTGCAAGTGGCTGACTGTACAGATTTGTGTTTTTTTTTGACAAGTAGATGTAATAATGTAATCAACATTATGCCGTTAAGTGCTGTCCAGTGATCTTAACTTGTACTGAACCCGGAATATTGCCAAAACCATTTTGATGTTGATGCATAGTGACAGACATTACATTTAGCAAAACACATTTAAGTATAAAAATCGGTTAAACTGCAGTATGTGCAAGCCAAAATGTTTTTTTTTTATTTGTCTAGCCCATATTTCTGACATGCATGTCACAGTTCTTCTGATTCCATCATCCGCAAAACACATCGATTATACTCGCCCCATGACAGATCTGGCTAATTGTCGGCCTGTTGGTTTATTTAAGCTACATACCAGCCTTACATTCTCATGCATTGCGGGCATACAAAATCAATTCAAGCCCTGTCCTCAGACATGCCTGCGTGGAGCACTTTACGTACAGTAAGAGAATACGGGCTCTAATAATACTGTAATTTGATATATTGGCTTATTTTTCTTTTCCTAAATAATACATGTGTTGTGTTAAGTTCAGCCGGCAGGAATTTCACTGCGTATGTTTGCCTAGACAGAAAATAGACAGTCCAAATCTATCCCAGGTTGCCTCTTGGTGAAAATCTGGCCTTCTTAAAAGGAAAAATATATAGATGAAGGGTTTGGATATCAGATTATCATCAAGTAGCACAAGTTCCCTCTGTATTTTGTAGCAGATTTTAGTATCAAGTCTCGACTTCAAAGAAGCTCATTACACTAAGTCCTGATTTCATGGTCACAGCTGCATTGTATTAGCAATCACAGAATCTATACATAGCGAGCTGTGGTTTCTTTTTAGGGAATGGGTGGAATATTGAGGCTTATCTTACAGATATCGATGTCACTTTAGGCGTGTGTGATTGAGACGCTCCTTTTGAGGCTCCATCAATGATCATTTGGCATGTGCAAAATCAAGTCCGGCAGTTAAATCAGGCCTAAATGGGTTTCTGTCCATTAACAATCTGATTTTTACAACACAAAAAAGTCTATTTCACCAGGCTGATGGTTCTAAAAAGAAAATACAGGAGTTTTTACCTTCTCTGTTGGAGTGCAGATATTATAGCCAGTCATGAGTTTCCAATGGAAGTAATTTTCTCAGCATTTCCCGCCTGGCACACCAGTCACCGGCCTCCTCACGCTCTCTTGTCAGTCTTGCGGCGAGTCCCAATTTGTGGCGTAAACATGATACGCCAAACAAAATATCTGACGTTATCAATTCCTAATTCAAACAGACACATAAATTGCAGTGGTTTAATTTTTAAAGCAGACAATTATTTGAATTCATCCCATTTAATAATGCATGCCTGATGGCTGTGTGTTCACAGGGCTCTCGGCACAATCAAGCTCAAGGATTTGTATCGAGTTACTCATGACTACGAGTAAAAAGAGGACTAAATAACCAGTGTTTGAAAATTGGGCTGTCTAATCACAATATGTGGGCTCACATGAAAGCCTGGGAGGGATTATGATTCAAACATCAGTTCTTAGCATATTTTTAACATACTTTGTTTCTTATTTATGTCAGAGACAATTTCTCAACATCTTTGAAGATTATAGAGATTTTATATCAATTATAGAGATTACTATATCAAAACTGTACATTATAAAGCAACTTTAAAGTAATAGTTCCCCCAAACAATAACCTTTTACCTTATGTATTTAAATGTCATATAGGCCTAATAGAATTAAGCAACGCCATTTAACACAAATGGAAAGCCCCATATCATTTGACCTTTATTGTAGATGAACGCCATTCTCTCCTTCATTATGACAAATGTATACTCCCTTATTATAGTATTTCACGTTATTGATATTTTTAAGTTTCCCTTTACCTGATTTCAACTACAACCAGGTCTGTTTGATGAGAACTGATTGACTTGAAGGGGTTAACACTCTGACAATGATTGGTTATGTGTGAAGAATGAATGAATGATGCATTTATATAGCATTTTAGAAGAGGGGAAATTCATTTACAATTCTGGTTTCATGACATTTTTCTACCTCATTTTTAAAAGAAGCTGAACATCCACTCTGATCGGTCTGTTTAAATATAAAATGGTAATACATCAAGAGTGAAAAAACATGCTGTGTAATATATTTCTGTATAGAGGAACCTAATTTTTAAGACCCAGTCTATCCGTGACACGAGTTGCTCTCTCAGACAGGAAGGATCAAACAGTCTTATGTTCAACGAAAACAAATCTTCCACTCTTGTCTTCTCACCTCTCAGCATCTGGAATAAATAACTAGCTCTCCCTGGAACCATAACTACACCGAACATAGTTATTCCTTGTTATTGGTGATTTTTACAGCAATCTAAAATGTGTCAGGGCCACTACTCTCCGTTATCTTATCCACAAATATTACAAAGGCTATGTTATTTAATTGGAAACAAGGGCACTCACTCACTTTGCAGTGAGACAATCTGCAACCATTTATCCAGAAATGACGTGGGTGGGAGAAAGTCCGAAGAGCGAGTCCTGGGAGAAAAGCGAAAGGTGGCGTTCAGCTGGGTGGACTTGTCCATCCGCAGAGGCCTTCTTGTAAAGACAAGGCTGGGACACACGACTGCTTTGTATCACGTCTCAACAAACACTGGAGGTTCAGCATATAAGGGTAATTACCTTCAGATGAAAGGGAACATGACTGACCACAAACCTGATGTTAGGCATTAGAGGCTGAACCACTTCACTGAACACAACTGCGTGGGCTGTGAAAAATAAAATACCATAATCCATGTCCATAACAACGGATACCAAGCGGGTAGAAATGCAGATGGTTGAGTCGAGGATAACAGGTGTCGATCGATTTTTCTTTTTTTCGTGAAATTAGCTTAAAACAATGACGCTTATTGTCATGCAAATTAATAACTTATTTTTCTTTTTAAACATAAAAATTTCGCCAGGCTAAAATGTGTGAGGGAAGTCAATTTGGCACTTCCTGTATTCCTTCAATCATTGCTTTTTGGACTGGCACATGCCATTCTGACGAAACCCCTGATTGCATCTCAGACGGATGACATTTCTCATTCGAGTTAAACGAGGGGAACATGACCGTTAGACTAAACTCTCATTACTCTCCTCTGCAAACAGTGGGGGCAATTTACAGACACCACTCAAGACTAAAACACTGTTATTGCAAATGGAAATAGGCCCTGGGACCCAAATGATTCTGTTAATTATTTCTGCATCTCGCCAGCCCGAGATGTCATGCTGTTCGAAAGCCCCCTGCTCAGACTTCATTTCAATATTCCCCAGATTGCTTTTGTGGTTCATGAGAAGAGAAAATGGGTGCATGGCCAGGAGTGAGAGGAGAAGGGAGGCAGACTTGTCTGAGCTGACGACAGGTGATGATGACAAATCAAACATACCCAGTGGCTCATCAGAGGAGCTGTGTATAGTAATTACCATCTGATCATGGCTTTCATCCCGCTCTCATTACTGCTAACTGTGGACATTATAACCTGGGCTCTTTGGGGATTTGCTTTCAGAAATATTCATATTCCATTTCTGTTCAGCAGTTAAGAATCGGAAAATGAGAGATTACAAACATGCCCGCCTGCATTGTTGTACTAATGTGTTTGCAAAATACGTCCATGGTGCAGATTAATGGGGAATTGCATGATGGTTAAAATCTGTTCAAGCTGATGAAGAAACACAACTGCATCGAAGCATTTCCTCTATATTGGAGATATGTACACATACACAGTGGGGTCCAACAGCGTTAACGTGGTATTTATAATTATTGAACATTTTGCTACATTTTTCATCAAATAAGCAACTTTGCTTTGATCAAACTACAAATCATGATTTGTTCTCACCTCCATCTCAAATCATGCTGGAGAACAAGACATTCAAGTTTTTAGTGATTATATGTGACCACAAAATCAGTTTTAAGTGTCAATTTCTTTGCATTGAGATTTATACAGCTTTCTATTGATGTATGGTATGTTAGGATAAGATTTGTTAGATATTTAGTTGAGATTTAACTATCTGAGGAAACCTGAAGGGTGCGAAAGATCTAAATACTGAGGAAAACTGCCTTTAAAGTTGTCCAGATGAAGTCCTTAGCAGTGGATATTACGCATTAAAAATTATATTTTAATATATTTACAGTAGGAAATGTACAAAATATCTTCATGGGACATGATCTTATATATATTTAGCTTTATAACTCTCTCTCTTCTCTCTATATATACAAATATAAATTGTAACATATACTAGTATCTGTAATGTATGTAAAACCTGATGTATATACACACAAAGCTGTTCAAAATTTGTGTTCAATTGTTTTATGTTCACCAATGCTGCATTCTTTTGATCAAAAATAAAGTAAAAACAGTCCTACGAAATATTCGAATTGTTTTACTGCAAACGTCTGGTTTTACACAATCTTGTGGAGTTCATGCAGCTTGAGTACTGCTGGTTACTAAAGCAAAAAGGGGGATAAACTAAATATACAAGCTATTAATAGCTGTGTAAATGCATTTCCTGTTGTGTTACACATCCATAATGTTCCCAAACAAAATCCACAGTGTTAACAGAGTGCTGGGGACACTCCCGTTCTAAACCGCTTACAAAGCTCTCCGTGCATAATGAGATGAATCAATTAGCATGAGCAAATTCATTCTAAATAGGGTGACAATGGTTCTAGTGGTGTATTAGCCAGCTAACAACTGACTTCCTAATTGAACAAGTGAA
Organism: Enteromius unitaeniatus; assembly: GCA_032359435.1. NCBI lineage: Eukaryota > Metazoa > Chordata > Actinopteri > Cypriniformes > Cyprinidae > Enteromius > Enteromius unitaeniatus. The sequence continues at coordinate 6,255,672 of JAUMHI010000061.1, forward strand.
AAGATAGTGGGGATAAAGAGTGTGTTTATTCTGACAGTCTATTAACACCTGAGCCCCCGAGAGATAATCCCCCCGTGAGACAGAGCTTTCAGATGCACCACACAGACATACATATGCTGGTGAGGGGCCCAGGACCCTCGCTGTTTACTCCACTAATGAACGACATTAAGAGGAAGGAGGGTGTGTGTGTGTGTGTGTGTACACACACACATATGCATATCTCTCTCTCTTTCTCTCTCTCTATATATACATAGCCTACACACAAACACACACACATATATACATATATATATATATATTAGTGCTGTCAAATGATTATTCACGTTCAATCAATTGCATACGGTATAAAAGTAAGTGTGCACACTCTGTATATTTATTATGTATATATATATATATATTTTAAATATTTGCATGTATATATGCATATTTATGTAATTTATATTATTTATAAATATATTTTCTTAATATATACATGTATACAGTACACACATGTATATTGTAAACAAACTTACTTTGAATTAGATTAATCACAATTAATCATCTGACAGCACTAATATAAATACTTGATATAGGTAATTGTGTGTGTGTGTGTAAGCAGCAAACAAATTGGATTAAATCTGAAAAAAGATTATATAATATATAATATCTATAGAAAGTTTTTTTTTATGTAATATGTAAATGTATATAATCATTTTATATTAATATAGCCTTTCTTATAATTTATTTTTCTCATGGCAAAGATACATTTATTTTAATCAGCTATACAGCAGTCTTCTGTGTCACATGATCCTCCAGAAACCATACTAACATGCTAGTTAATAATTTGTATTGTTATCAATGTTGAAACCAGTTTCCTTGACAATTTTGTGGGAATTGTAGTACAGAAAACATTTAGGATTCTTCGATGAACAACTGCATTTATTTGAAATAGAGTTTTAAAGTCTTTATTCTCCCTTTTGATCGAATAACTTACTGAATGTAATTAAAAAAGTGTATGTAGCTTAGTGTATAAGCTCATATCTAGAGTTCAGTTAAATATCTGCACTAGCCCATTCTCTCATTTTCTAAGCGACACAAAAAAATTATATTGCATCACTCCTCACATCAGTCTCCCAATGATAAACTACTTTTATTGTAGTATTCCTTTCGGATAAAAGCATCTGCTAAATGAATAAAAGTAGACTCTCAAATTGATGATGCAAAGCAACTCAATTCTATGGTCCAAAGCACCCAACCAGCAATTCCTAGAAAGAGTACTCTGTCACCAACAGACACAGAAAGAACCACAAACCAATAGAGAAAAAGAGATTTGACTGATAGAGTGATGGTAAATGTGATTGCTGATTTGGGGCCGTATATGTGGAAGCGCGTGCGATCCTTATCTCTCCTGATGCCGGGGTTATTCCTCGGCCTGCCCTTAAGACAGGGTGCACAGAGCTGGATCTAATTACACGTGAGGAAGCGCAGGCCCGTTCCTGAAGCTGAAGGGCCATCAGTAAACCGCCGCATTAATAACCCATTGGAGTTCTGTGCATTGTAACTGCTGCAACGCACTGTAATCCTCACGTGAAGGGGACTCGTGAGTGACCGTACAAAAGACGGAAACAAATGACCATGCGAGCACGGCACGGAATGCCTGCTATGCTCTATTTCGTTTGTCCCCTGCCCCCGAAGCTTAAAAGAGAGAAAAACAAGATGCCGAGGTCAAAAGGGCGACTTGTGTAAGCGCGTGTGCACTGAGTGACAGGCGGTTTAGCGCTGGTTTGGGACCTGCGCTCGAAAGGTCAGTAAAAAGTTTTGGCAACCGAGCAAGCGGAAAACAATGAGCCCCCTCTGCATATTTATTCGTCATCTCTTTGTTTTTATAGCGCACAGAATAAATGGCTCAAATGACACGGCACAAGCCTGCACATTGTCAACACAGGTAATAAGTCACCATTAGCCTCTCATTCCCACACTCAGCATATCAGCCCCGCCTGATCCCGGCCCAGCGCACTGGCCGCCATTTGCATTCCACCTACATATATTACCCAGAGAAGCATATGTATGTCTTTTCAACAGCTATAGATATTTCTTTTCCTCCTTTATCTACAGTTTGATGAACAAAGCCTTGTTCAACTTTTCCCTCCTAGATTATCTCAGCGGACATGGCCCAGGTGATCTGCTACGAGCACTTCATCAAGAGCGTTGAACTTTGCTAAAATCAGTTCGAGACTGTTTTTCGTGCTTTGAAATGACGCAAAGCAGTTTAATCAAGTCCTTGTCAGAGATGGAGTCTTCATAAACAGAGCCGCAAAGACTTAAGAACAAGGATGTAGATGTGTGTGTGTGTGTTTTTAGTGCTACCAAACAGAATTGAAAAAAAAAAAAATGAAATATTGCACCCTCTGCCATTGTTTGGATCTAGGGGTCAAGGTTTGGCTGGTTAGTGTGACCCTATTAACTCCTGCTGGTAGATTTTGAAACTAAACCATTGGGCCGGGGAGGAAAATCTTCATTAGGAATGGTAATTCTATGGAATTTAATGATTTAAGTTAAGGTTCATCGATTCTTGTGAATTTGAGGAAGAAATATTAAGTATATAGAAACAGGAATGTATATTTTTGCTAGGATAAAACCAATAAATGCAATAGATAAATAAAAACTGTCAATTACTACACTTTAAATCGGCACATGGCAAAAGATTGCACAGAAATTCAGGGGACATATTTCTGATTTCATACAACTTGAACAAGTTATACCTTAATTGGAAAACATTATTTTGATGAGTTCTGTTGACATAATAAACAATTGATCATTACCTCAGCTTATAACTTTTCTGCATTTTATAGTTTTTTTTTAAAGCGGCAACAAATGTTTAAATGAGTTAAAGTGAACTTTAATATTCAACATTTAATATTTTATATTATTTAATATTCTATTTAAAAGAGTTTTTGTGCTCAAGAATAGTACTCATGGTTCAGTTGTAGGTGGCAACAGGAAAGTATATTCTACATTAACTATGAGCAACGGCTACATGAATTCAGATGACAAGTAATATCGTACATGCTTGTTCAATTTACATAGTACATAAGTTACATTTAGCATAGCTGTTGATTTGAACTAATACGATTCATTGCTTTCAGGGCCTCAACTCAATTTATTTTTAATCAAATAAAACAACAAATAATTGTGTTTATGCTACAAATTATGTTCGAATGAAATTTCATTAGAAGTTGTCGTAACACAAAAAGACTGATGCAAACTGCTGTGCTAATTTTTCCAAAACATTTTCCTTTGCGAGAACCATTATTGGAATTAAACACCATGAAAAACATGTGGTTCTGTTATTTCTGCTTCCTATACGGAGCCCAGTTTCATTGCTATTAAAGTTGATTAGATCTTTAATCTTTTTTTCACCTCAGCGTATAGTTGCTTGTGTGTTCTTATCAGTGCAAGAAAGTACAGAAAAAAGTATTTCTTAAATTAATAATTTTCAGATTTTCAGTGTGGTTCCAGACTTCAGGAACCTACTGCAGGTAAACATCTCATCACACTCTCAGGATTCATGATACACTGCTGAACGTGTCTTTTTGAATCCAAATTTTAATTAGAAATAGTAATACCGTGGCAAAACTCTCCTATCAGAAAACATGTGCCAATGCTTGCACAGCTGATGTGAGGTCATTTCTCACCTACCAAGAGCGAGCGAGCCAACCTCTTTCTTTTTACGTCTTGGCAACCATCGATGCAGCCAGACAAAATGTGTAAGCAGCGAAATGGATACACAAGACCATAAAAAGGCCCGCCGAGAGCGAAAAAGTATACTTGCAAATACAGTTAATACCTACTTCATCTATTACATAAGGCCCTGTGCAAATGTGATTAAAACATTGGTCATGGCTGCCGAGTCCATCCAAACCTGAGCGGCCTCCGAACACTCGTAAACGGGAGGCAAGAGCTCTCCTTGGGTTATAAAAATACTGAGGTCATCACTGCGAACCCCACACTTACACTGTGGCCTGTGACCGGCTTTTCACACAGTATTAGTAGCCGCAGCCACGCAGCTCATAAAACAATCAAATACATCATTTCAGGATCTGGAAACGCATATAGATACAGCATAAAGAACACACATACGCCACAAATGAACGACCATACCATAACTTTATTGTAGATATACTCAGCTACAATTACTTAAAAAAGTGGGGGGGGGAACAGAATTTGTAAAAGTTTTTGTGAACCATAAGGTGCAGAATGCAAACCACTGCAGCACTGATACAGTATGAATGAGAAATAGTCTTTTTAAATACACGTCCCTTAAAAATACAGAAATAGCGCTGCAGTTTGTGGCCCATAATTCCCCCGTACTGTTAGTGCTCTACGGTGCTCAACATTCCCATAAACCCCTTTAATAGGAGCTGGCCACTCATTCCAGTCCTGCTATGTTGTCACTGAAACACCTTGCTGCTGCTAAGAGTGCATTTGACTTTATTTTCGTCCATAGAAAAAAAAAAAAAAAAAAGTATGACTTTGCTATGAAATAAAGCCCTTTAAATAAATTTCAGGGCAAATCTACACAACATATTTAGTCTAAAAAGGAAATACAGGTGTGTGAGAAGGGAGAGTGTTCACTGACATGCAATAATACATCTGGATTTATATAAGCTAGAATATGGGTGGGAAGGGGGTGATGGGTGAAAATCATTAAAATCATGCCAGTCGAAGGACTTTTGACAGGTTACGTTACAATTCCATATTTAAAGTATTACATTAAGGCAGGACATGAATGTACATGTAGGACACATATTTAGCCCCAGATTGTAGAGATTGGAAACTACTATTTTTCTACAGTGTATTTTCTCTGATGATATCCTGCAGGCACATTGTATCTCTCTGATCACTTTTAAATACATTGGTAAAATACCAGCGATGCAAACAGCAGCAAGGCCAAAACCACAAGTTATTCCTTTAAACGTTACGGCATCATATATACATGTTTTGTAATTTTTCTCTCGTTCTGACATGAGGTAAAGTATGGCGCCCGAGTGCAATGCTTATTTGTGCTACATGTTTAAAAAGAAAAAGAAAACACCACACACAAAAATTATTCTCCACCATGAAGGAAAATACAATCTGCAGCATATGATACGATGGAGGACCACTTAACGAAAACACTCCCACAGATTATGAAAGACTCCAATTCTTTCCTTTTTTTTATAATGATATATGTTCTGTGGGACTTAGTTGTGGCATGACGATCGATTACTGGTTGTGAAAATAAAAGCCCTAGGAAAAAAAAAAAGCTCCATATTCATGCGGTGGCACCATATGTGTGATTTCACATTCTCTGAAAGTTAAAAACCAACAGTGAGAAGAAAGCTTAAACAAAAGGTGAAGGAAAAAAAAAAGTGTGCGCCTTTCAGAGGCTTGGGGAAAAAAAAAAGTAACAAGCAAAAAAATTAAACACACAAACAAACAAACAAACAAAAATTGCAATAGTCTGAGGGTTACGGGTTACAGAAACAGTGTCATATCGCAGGGCCGGCGCACAATGACCCTGATACACAAACTCACCACGCCATTGGTTGAGGGAATATGGAAACCCGTTAGTTTCCAATGACTTTCAATACTCAGCTCTGGGGTTGCGACTGAGATCATGTAAAGAGGGTCACTCAACTCTTGCTAAAACGGAACCAGATTGCACTCACTCTCAAGACCGGGCGAACTTCGGTTGGAGCTTCAAATACTTTGGAAATCTTGGCTATAATCAGGCTAGAACATCGTTTGAGAAATTAGGAAAATGTCAAACTTTCATGCCATAAAAACTAAAATTGGAAGGCAATATCCAGTATGAAGCATGGCACCAAAAGTCCTTTGCTATATACAAACCATAATGTGACAAATTGCTACAATAGCAAAGGATAAGAGAATATAGATGTTACATCAAGATTGAAAGGCACCACTTTAGAGCAAACTCCATTTGAAAAATGCTAATTCAATGTCAGTGGGAATGTATTCTAGTGCAAAAAATCATGAGAATAGAAATTTATCCCCCTGTAAGGTGCTGAGGAGCGTACACAATACTGTGCCTCAATGCCGTTCGGCTTTGTAAAAAGGCAAATATAATAATGTTTTATGATAAGGCCAAACTATTCGCTAGGGTCTTCTGAGGTAGCAATGCCTGGGGTTATGTAACTTCAGGAATAGTTTGTCCGTAGCATAGACAAAACGAGGAGGGGGAAAGTTAGGTAGCCTTTAAGATCAAATTTGCACCCTTATTTCCGGGGAAGCAATGATAGATAAGGGGGTGCTGTTTTTAATTTACTGACTGAAAAAAAAAACTGGGGTTAAACTCGAGGTAAAGGAGATGCATGGCTTATAAGAACGTATCAGAGTGCAATCTATCAATTTTCTCAAGTGTTAAGTAACCCTTCTGATCAGATGCACAACGCAAGGAAAATCCGAGCTCATCAGAGAGGCATCAAGCTTATTTGCGGAGAACTTTAGTTTTTCTCAGCATTTCCCCTTCAAGCATAAAAACCAAAAGAAATAACAAACGGGGAAACAATTTCTGACGAGCTGACAGAACAGAAAACCAACCCAACAGATTTCAAAAAGGTAAAATTAAGAGGTAATACAGTTACAGTGCAAAAAGATGAGAAATTCAAGCTTAAACATAGCACCAAAAAAAAAAAAAAATGCATGCAATTAACTGAGGTATTCAAGTGAAGAATGCCTATTAAAATGAAAACATTTAGACTAGACAAGAGGCTACTACAACACATTTACACTAAAACAAAGGCTGGTTACCACATCTCCAAACGTGTGAATGTTGAGGGATTGATTTAACAGGTGCAACCTCACAACGCTGCATCAGAATCGACTTTGGTAAGCGATGCACGTGAAGTCATCTAGCGAAATATCCGTTTGTCATAAAGACGGTACGTAAAGGTGCTTTGTGTCTTACAGAATTATCCGATCCTATTTTTCTCTTTCAGTTTTTTAATATAAAATCTGCAGCATATTTTCCCAGGTGATATGTCCTCCTGTTTATCGTTCGTGTCGTTATATCAAAACTAAGTCAGTCAAGTCAGTCTATGGAGACATCTAATGTTCATAAAGACTGTCAACTAAATATCATCAATATCAGTATCAAAAGACATTACTGAAACCCAAGTATCAACGAATATGTCGTAATAAACATTTAATATCATATTTTTTAATATAACGTAGCTCTATGACGTCTATACAACCCATCCGGCCGGCTACACGAACATGCGTCCTCAAGTGCCGTTGATTACAGTAATCGGGAATGTCAAATTCCTATCCATCTTAAGGATGCGAGGGCATTTTTCACTCAATACAATACAGAGCTAAATGATTTTACTGTGATCTGACCAAAAAAAAAAAAAAAAAAAAAACGCTCCGTCAAAATAAATCGGACCCTAGAGAAGTGCAATTTTGATTGAGATTATACCATCTCAAGATAGAGAAAAAACACTTCACATCAACACTACCTTTCTTTCCGCGTGCCCTACCTGCCAAACGGCGGCAAAACTGGCACTAGTGCACAGATTGAGGAATTTTGTGTTTTTATGTCACTGTCTTTTCTCTTATTTAGTTGATACCTTGGAGTTTAAACTATGTACACTGTAATACTACCTATAAGCTTTAGCTTGTTTTTAAACCACTACCACAAAGCAGAGCATATATCTTTTTAAATGTTAATAAAAATAGGGAAGGGATGGGGGGGAGGGGGGGGAAGAAGACCTGACCTTTTTCTTAACACTTGCAATACATAAAAAAAGCACTCGTGATCAAACAAAGCAGGGGAGAAAAAAAGATTGTGTTTGCGCACGTAAAGAATAAAATGAAATATAAACCCTATGTGAATCACGCTGAAATCTTTTTGACTCAATTCATTTGAGTTTGACGACCCCAGTGAGAACGCTGTCGGTCACGATTCTTGGCTCGGCCGTAAACTGGTGCCGAGAGGGATTCTGCTGTGTTTTTGACTGGTGCGTTGGGGTGCCTGCTGTCTGAAGCTCAGTTGTTTAGGACCTGAGGTTGATTGGCTTTGAGACTGCGGAGGGCTCGGCGGGCGGCCGCTGACTTGGCTATACGGTAGCTGCGTCCCACTCCTTTGAACTTGCCTTTGCCCACCACTTCCACCGTCACCCGTACTTTTCCATCGTAGGTTCTCTCCGCAGGGCTGTCGGGGGGGACAAGAAGAAAAACAGAGCTATGGCTATGACTAATATGACAAACAATGACACAATTACTTATTACTCATGCAAGAACAGATAACTACAAAACTGTGTACTGGTGGTAAAAAATGTATTTACCATTAACTATAGAATTTCTAACATTTCTGTATCTTACCTTGGCTGCAAAACAAAGAGCTTTTAATATATAATTTGAAATGTAATTATTACAACAAAACAATATATATATATATATATAAAAGTGTGTGCACTGTGTATATTAATTAATATAAATATATATGAATATAATATAAATCTAAATTATATGATTATAAATATATACATGTATGTGTGTGTGTGTGTGTATGTATATATATATATATATATATATATATAAAAAAACACACACACGTAATATACACAGTACACACATATATTATGCAAACGAAAACCTTTATTCAGCAATTATTTGACTGCACTAATATTTATCAACAAAACTACATAATGATAATAATAATATCAATACTATCAGTAATAATTATGAGTAATAAATCATGTATATAATGTAATTATTATTATAATTATTAATAATTAAATGAGTTACTATTATTAATTGTATTTTTACTTTTTAACAATGAGATTAACCAAACATTTGGATACAAAGCCTACAGAATAATATTAATAATAATAATTAAATTAAATTAATAATAATAAAGATAAATTAGGTTTATGCAACCATCAAGCATACTTTATATTGTGGGGTATATTGGTAGCAAAACAAATGTCCATATTATTAAAAATAATAATATGACAAAACAACAACGATAATAATGTGAATATAATTTAAATTAAATATATATATTTTTTAACTGATTTAAATGTTATAAAACTACAGATTTCTAATAATAATATAAAAAATAATTCAGACAAGCTTATTTAGTGTTTATACTGATTCACCGAAGCCAAAATTTTGGTCTCAATCAAGCCCTACTCACATTACAGTTTATAGGGACGTCGCAGGAATTCGGAAATTGAGTCGAGATTCAGAATTTTTAAAATGACCTCATATCTGCTCTGAACCACACACTGATACAGTAACTTTTACAGTGTTCGGCACATTCAAATCATGGCTACTGTGCATGTATTTTGCAGGTGATTATGTTAGAGGTGGCTTGCGTATGAGGAAAAGACATTCCCACCTGAACTTAGCCGTCTCTGGTTCCATCTCCAGGAGTTCACGCACTGGGGACCGAGGGACATTAGCGGAGAATTTTTCTAGAAAACGAGGTGAAAACAAAAGCAGAGCATTTCAATCTGGCATTTCATCACACATAAAAATGGCACGACGTTTGAAAATGACTGAACTTATGGTCTTCGCCACATGAGCCTGCAGACAATCAGACGGAACAGAAATGCAGAACTGATTTACTCGTCTGTACGTCTTTGGCCCTTACCTATGAGCGGCCTCATCATTGGATAATACACTTGCCAAACTGTCTCAAGTGACATCCCGCTATCCATGTAAATTGCACCAGCTAGCGATTCAAAGATGTCTCCCATTGCTTTGGGGACCTCAATGTCTTCCTCCTTCTCCTCATCTTCCTCCGATCGGCGAAGCTATGAGAGAGCAAAAACAATTCCACTTCTGTTTTTTTTCCATTCACATACTCAGAAAATAAGTGTTTCCTCTCAGGACAGAAAACTGTGCTTATCCATGTCAAATTCACATCCCCAAACTAATCAACTTCAACAACAGCAGAAAATGGTTTGCTGAAAAAAAAAATGTGGTCATAACTTAAAATGTGAACTGACAGCATTGCTGTACTGTAATGTTATTTCCTCTCAAAATGAACTGCGATCAATTACTTTTAGTATTACGCTTAAAAAACCTAAATGTCCAATATTGGGGACATCATTACCCAGCTATGTAATTAAGGGGAACATTACTTATTTTATTCAATTTGTCTTTCCTCTTTCAGTATCCAGTGTTGTCCCTTAGGCATAAAATGCTTTCCAGTCAAACAAGACCAGATTCGGTGCCAAGATAACCATTTCAAAATAAATTAAATCCAACTGCATTTTTACAATCCAAAAACGAAAACAAATACAAACACAGACCAGATTCCCGATGACCGCCAGTGATAGGATGTCACGGTACTAAATCTTTATGAAATATTATCCATATATATGCTGACAATGGCATAAATGAAGCGATCATTTCCAAGTCCTAATATCTTTAACAGATAACGCTGAGATGATAGCTCACCTCCGAATCCATTCCTTGCATTTCGTTCTTCTCCAGCTGAAATTGCACAAAGTCATCGATCACGTGGAACAGTTCGGGCGAGACAGCTTTGAAGTACTTGTGGTAATCGTATTTGACAGCCAGGGAAGCAAATATGGTGTTGTTGACAAGTGCAGAGCGCAGGTCGGTCAGCACGCCTGGGGAGTGCTGCCGGGGATCTTCATAAAGGTGCTTTGTTATGAGGTAGTCTAAAATTGCATCACCAAGGAACTCCAACCGCTGATAACAATCTGTCCAAAGTTCAGAGTTGAACAAAGGTTATAAAAAAAACAAAAAAAAGAGCATTAATAACGCGTAACAGTAACACAACAGGGTCACAGCACAAGAAATATGAAGTGATTGTAAAAAACACAACTGAAAATACAGTATTTGTTTTCTGTAGAAAAGATTATTATATTGAGCTTCATCTTTCTAATAAATGTTAAAAATGCTTATGAATTATTGGTTTGAATGAAATATACTAATCTAACTGCATCAGTATGATTTTTGATTAAGAAAAAAATACATAGTTATTAGGGCCGGCACTTTAACGCGTTCATTTAGATTCATTAATTACACAAAAATAATGCATACATTTTTAACGCATTTTAATCGCACTTATTTTTGCACCGCGGAGCGCTTCTCACTGGATGAGTTTTTAATGACCCACCCCGCAAATAAAGTGACGATTTCTTAACCCGCCCGTGGGTTCCGAGACGACCCGCGCATCACTAGTATATACTACACACAGCCGTTGTTCACTGACGAGCTGCGCAGATCCACAATGATAATGAACATGGTTTTGCGCAGCTCGTCAGT
>JAUMHI010000061.1:6275657-6286727 GCA_032359435.1 Enteromius unitaeniatus
TCAATATCCTCCATGAACTTAAAATCCAGGTCCAAGGTATTGAAATCCTCAACTAAAAAGAAAAAAAAGTTATTTAAGTAGGGTTGCAACAAGTGGTCGCCTAATAAAACAAATGTATAGCCAATATCTTGGAGAGAGCGTGAATGTACGCCTGTGTTATAACGGCGCTTTTTGCCCCATGTGCGCTGATGCTCTCATCTCTTGACATTTCTGAACACCTTCCTACAGTTGCTTAACAAAAGTGGGCTTTCCACACAAAAAAGTGCATGTGTCATTAGCATGGGAAAAAAAAACATTCGATCGGGCTGGGACATAAATATCTTTATCCCTGTCGGGCTCGGGTCGGGTTCGGTTACTGCTATGTCGGACGCAGGCCGGACTTGAACAGAAAAATGTGGCCCAATTTTTTTTTTTTATTAAATACTTATTTGAGATTTAAAGACTATAAATGATCCATGCATATTCTCAGAATCCAGACAGTATATGAGAAAGCTATAGTGTTTGCCTCTCTGTTATTAACAACAAAAAAACACTAATCATTTGTGTTTGTTACTGTTAACTTATGATGTTAAAGAAAGCAAGGTCCTGAGCATGTCAGTGCTGCCAAAATAAACATCACGCTGCTGTCAAAAAAGTCCTGCTTTTCATTATTAGTTGGGTCCGTATGCTGTGGAACTGACTCAGATGCTTTTTATTTTAAATCGAAAAAAATGGATCTGGAATGCCCATGTCTGCTCAGTTAAACACAGGTCAAAAAATCTGGCATCTTGTCGAAATAATCAAATATTTGACAGATTAATTGCAGATCTAGATAAGACCATATTCTAAACTGACAATCAGAGGAAGGACTAACTTTAATCTCATATTTAAACAATACAACTCGCTGTGACTGACTGCAGCACTCACCAATGTTGAGAGGTAGAATGCAGTAGGCAGAATCTGCCTCTACGGGCTTAAACTCCAGAGCTGGCTTTTCCAGACGGAGGATGTGGGAGAAGATGTACTGGTGCAGACGTGTGATCAGCTCCAGCTGCTCTGCGCTCAGAGTGAAGCCCGACTTCTGCAGCTCAATCGAAATGGTCACCTCACCAGAGCGTGTATACACAGGAAAGTGAGGGATCTGAAAGTTCAAGTTAATTAATTTGAGATACAATCAAGTGAAGAATACACTTGCCTATATTATAAATAATGATCAAAGTAGTTCACAATAAATAAAGATGTAAAATTCTTCTCCAAAGGTATGCAGATTCAGAAAGAGAAGTTAAATTAAAGGCGTTTACCCGAGGTATTGGTTTAGCTGTCAGAATGCCAAAACATCGGGTAGTGTCCTCTGGTGGGTACAGCTTCCTCCGCCGGAAGTTGAGCTCATCAGGAAGAGGGGTGGTGAGGACCATCCCTATGACGTAAAGGTAGCAAGGCTGCTCTGGCACAGGGTAACACCCCCGCAGACACTCTGGTATCTGCAAGACAAAAAACTCAACGTTATCCTATACCCTCCAAGAACAGAAAAGAATCTTCTAAATGCAGTAAGTTCCTAAGAAACATGTTCACTATCACCAACCACAAACTGTATGGTTCTAATAAAAACATGAATCCTAACTTTTAAAAAATATATATATTTTTGGGTTCATGACACTTACGGCTTTTGGGTAACACTGTCTCCGTTTGGTAGAGCCTGGTCGTCCTGGCACATTCGTCTCCTCTTCATCATGCAGGTCCAGCTCCTCCTCATACTTCACAGTTTCCTTTCCCACTGGCATCAAATGATCATCCAGTTCACCTAGACACGGACATCACACATCTGTAAGTCTCTCAGTCTCACAATGCATTCGAAATCTCATATATTTGGACTTTTCCATGCTCACCAATTTTGTGCAGCTTTTCACAACAAAGAAGGGCAACAGCTTTCTCTGCAAGTCTTGCACAATTCATTGTTGGCCCCTAAAGGGATAAAGAAATTCAATTCAATTTCAATAAGGTATTTATAGAAAAACTGCATACATCATGTATTTCAAAACCTGCCCAAATTTCTCCATGGAACACAAAAGGCTTATAGCAGACTATCCAAACTATTTAGTTTCATACAATGAAAGTGAATGATGACCAGGCACTCAAATCTGGTCCTTTTTTTCACAGCTCAAGGTTTCCATGCACTTTAACTGTATGCAAAAGAGCAGTGTGAACATTCTTCAAAAAATCCCCTTTTGTGTTCCATGGAAGAAGGTCTGTGTAAACTCCTAGTAAAGGCAACATTAAGAAATGTTAAATATATTTTGGCAAGAACTTACAGGGACAGGAACTCTAAGTGGAGAGTTAATGGGTAGGAAGAGTGTAGATTGATAACCTCCATTCTTCAGCTCCACAGTTTTACACTTCGGAGCAAGATGAGTAAATGGATCACTGGGCAAACGCGCACAATATCTGAACAACACACAAAAGCATTTAAGCATGACATTATGTGCAACCAACTATAGCAATCTTTGATTCAGAAAAGGGTGCTGACCTGTTGATGTGCCCAATGGCTGTGTTGATCGTGACACGTGGGCCGCCGTCCTCTGAGCGCAGGACGTAAGGTGGTAGAACGTTGTCGTCATCGGTCACCGGCTCCAGTTCAAACTCGCATTCAGCTGACTTCGAGCACTTATTTCGGAGGATCTAAAAGACGTACAGCTCTTAGTATGACACATTTTAATTGACATGCTCCCTCATCTCATTAAACTGCAGACCTTTTCTATGGCCTTGTAGGTCTTAAGGTCTTCCTCAAATGTTTTCGTCCGTTCGCTGTCAGCTAGCATGATGTAATTGGAGACTGGAGCCCGGGCGCGACCTTTGGATTGCACGTATGACCGATATTCTGTCGGCAGGTCAAACCGAACGACCAAATTGCACTTTGGAATATCAACACCTTCTTCCACAATGCTGGTTGCAATAAGCAAGTTGGTTTCATGAGCTCTGAACTTCCTCAGGACCTGGACAGTAATATCAATCAGCAAAAATATTTATGATTAACACAAGATAAAGAAGTGGCACAAGAGATTTCCTAGGACTGCTGAATTCTTTTACCTCTTCTTGCTTTCTGAACTCCACCTCCATTTGTTTGTTGCGAGGCTGGTTCTTGCCGATGCTGTGACCCGTGATGAAGTTGCTACTGATGTAGGCCAACTCTGGGTCCTGCTTCCCTGCCTCCTTTATAAGCCTGATTCAATATTGAAAAATAAAAAGTGTATCCACAACATGGTTTCCACAAACACATTACACATCACAACTGATTTCAATACTGATAATAATAAGAAATGTTTCTTGAGCACCATCAGCATATTAGAATGATTTTTGGTCATATGATGAGATTTAATTTTTTCCTTTTCTGTAGTGTGGTATGTAGCTGTTGCATGTATAAGATCTGCGGAGTTACAAAGCTCAAAGTCTCCCACAAAATGGTTTCTTTCTAAAAGATAAGGTAAATCCAGACCAGGCGAAAACGTCCCATAAAAACATGCCCCCATCACGATGTGGAAATAACTGTGTAATATCACCCCAAACGTTCAAGCAAAGAAAGAATGCATGATTTCATTAAAGCAGTAGTGTATCGTTTTTTTTTTTATAGATTAAGTATTTGCTATTGATTGTTCAAATGCGGAATTTAGCATCATGTAGAGTATCCTGTACAGTATTTGAAAAATGTAACATTAAAGTATGTCAACATCCTGTTACACCAAATAATGATCTTTAAAATATAGGAATGTCACGGTATAGTAAATACCGTCGTACCGCAATACCAATTTTTTCCGATAATACCATGGTCGCATGACTCGATAAAACGATAGGTCTTCTGAAAAAAGGTGAATGGAGCGAACGGGAGGTAGCGGGAACGACAATTCCCATCAGCCCAGGCTTGGTCATCATTCTTTGCGGTCTGTTGTCGCTACAGATCAGTGTTGCCAATTTAGCAACTTTGTTTCTATATTTAGCGACTTTTCAGACCCCCTTGGCAACAATTTTCCCTAAAAGCAACTAGCGACAAATCTAGAGACTTCTTGGGCAAACCTCAGCGAGTCTCTGGTAGTGCTGCTAGAGCACACCTCTCTGAGAATTAGGGTGCATTAAATAACATTATGTGACCACAGAGAAGCAAGAAGATAATATGATGCACGGACGTAATGAATATGCAAATTGACGTATGACGTCAATTTCACAACATGAAAGATTTAACTATATTAGTTTTTACTATATTATTAAAATTTTTACTATTTTACTATATTAGTTTCTATAGTACTATAATATTTAATACTTTTAATTGCAATCTACACTGAATTACAAAAACATCAATGTTTTATACTGTACATTATAATATTGTGATTTATCATTTCATTTTAGCACTGAAAAAGTTTTGTTCTAATTTCAGTGCATTTATTATTTGTTTCGAATTTCTAAGACAGACAGTGAAGCGCTGCAAACAAACCTGTTTAAAACAACTGCTGTATATCGCCTCTCCACAAAGATTATTCCACAGAGGACGTTAGTGAAAGGCGACGGAAAATTAGCTTCAGGCTTTTCCTTTGCCTCCGCCTCTTCATCCTCATCTTCGTCCTCAGAATCGCTCCAAGAAACATAATTGTCCTGATTGCGATTATTGTACCACTCCACACTCTCAAACTGCTGCCGTTCGAAAGGCTTGTATTCGTGGAGAATCTCCAGAAGTTTGATGACCTTGGGAGTGACAAACTTCAAGTCTAGGGAAGCTGGAGAGAAATGCTCCTCACATAAGGCGTGGATTTTTCTCAAAATGGTGTCTGTGAACAACAGGAACTTGCGCCTCATCTCTTCCTGTTCATGTTTGATATATTTCTGCAGCTCCCGGACCATGATTCCCGCAGCTTTATCAGCACACCAAGGGCCCAACACAGTTAACACGGCACGACAGTCATTCAGCACCTAGAGATAAACAATCACACAATCAATACACAGTGATCTGAAACCACTACATTAAGTCTGTGTCAAGAGTGTTGATTCTTTAATACAAGATCTTAAAAAATAACCTGTTTGGAGATGAATGTGGGATCTCTATCTTCTCGATGAGCAGATAAGTTGCAGTCATTAAGAAAATTAAGGGCTTCATCCAGCTCACTCAAAAGCCTCTCAGAGAGCCCACTCTGATCCTGATACAGCCCACAGTCCAGCACAACCTCACGAGGCTGGGACGCATACCTGGAAGTAAACACACATGCAAAAAAACATTTATTTTTAAACAACAAATAAATATGTTTTCAGTCCTATTGAGTAAATTTGATAGACACTTTTACAAGGGAACAATTCTGTTCTACAAGCTGTAATAAATCAAAAATACACCAGAGCGGAAATAAGAAACATACCTATCAAGCACCACAAGATCAGTGGCAGTTTCTGCATTGCTCTGCAGAATCGTCTCCAGGTTCTGAATCTTCTCCTCCAGATCACAAGGGTCACATTTGCCATTTAAAATGGAAGCAGTCAGACCCAAAATGCGAGGACAACCTGGGCAACCCTCACAAATCTATAAAGAAGACTGACACTGTTCAATAAAGCATTATTACTAGGTATTATCATCACCAAGTACCTACAATATGATATCGATCTTAAATTACAGTTGGACAAAACGCGCTACACTGAGTAACCTGATTAAAGGAAAAAGCCATGTGGAAGTGTTTGGTGCCTTCATCCCTGTTTGGATCCTAAGGAATGAATGGAGCTAAGCTAAACACTAACATAGTGGCGCTGCACACTAGAGTGATTAAGTGCATTGAGACGGGAGAGTCTCAATTCGTCTAAGTTGAGGGAAGGACATAGTGGAATATGGAAAAACAGCTTAACATCACTTAAAAAAAAAAAAAAAACTTTAATATTTCCAGCAAATGTGTTTTAATGTCATGAGAAAAAAGACATCCATCTCAATGCATTATTGTTTCAGCACAGCTCTAATTATAACCAATGTTTTAAGTGAACACATTTTCCACAGTTATGGAAATTAGCACGTGTTTTGACCAAAATATTATTCTCTAAGAAACTTTCTCATATTCAGAGCAGTCAAAGCATCTGTAATTAGCCAGTCTTCAAAGTTAAAGGGATAACTTTCCCAAAACTACAAACCTGTATGACTTTTTTTCTCAGCCCCAAATAAGATATTTTGAATAATATTGGGGGAACCCAACAACACTGAATCTAATTGACTTTCATTGCAAGGATACATGTTTTTTTTATCTTTTATGTTCCACAGTCATTCAGATTTGGAGCGAGGGTTGAGTAAATTATGACTTTTTTTTTTTTTTGGTGGACTATCTGTTTTACTCTGAACTTAAAATGCGCCACTAAGTGTTAGCCTTCAAAATAAAAACATGCAGTTTTAATGGGTGTCAGATTCGCAACAATATCTTATCAGAGTGCCTAAGTTCAGTCTCCAGGACTAAGTACATGCCCATTAATACTATTATAAAGGATCGACATCTTTTTAGCATCTCTGCGGAGTGACAGTTAGATGAGACCTCTATCATCCCTCTCTTTACACTGACAGATGTGATTTCATAGCACCCGTTCAATGCTGTAAAAGACTGCAATTTCACCTTCATTATTTCCTGATAAGGATGGTCTGTGATTGCAAGGTGGCATTCGTCAAAAACCAACAGGTTGATTTTAGATAGTGGCAAGACTCCATTTTTTAACACATGCAGGAAGATGTGGCACGTCATGACCAGCACCTGAAGAACAGACATTATGGATAAAATGAGGGATGAGGAAGGAAAAAACATCACAGAAGAGACACTGCACCATGACACCTCATCAAACCGTTCAACAATTATATGAATAAATTCACAGGCACATTAAATGGAACATGTATAATCACACCTGATTCCCTATCATCTCTCTGTTCCACATCTCCTCGGGCCATGATGTCATGTCTTCTGACATGCAGTCGCCTACCTGGAGATCAGAGTGGGTTCTTACAGTAGATGCTTGCTGAACCACAGATGATGCTGCAATCGGGAAAAAAATTAACAAACCAGAATTAAAATGAATAAACAAAGTAAGAGTTTGATCATGTTTTTCCCATGACATGGCAGGCTAGACAATTCCTCACCTGCATTCACCAGGAAAACTGTTCTCTTCCCATTCTCTCCACGGATTTGGTGGGAGAGTTCTTTGATTAGGAGTA
Organism: Enteromius unitaeniatus; assembly: GCA_032359435.1. Lineage (NCBI taxonomy): Eukaryota > Metazoa > Chordata > Actinopteri > Cypriniformes > Cyprinidae > Enteromius > Enteromius unitaeniatus. Next base: position 6,282,841 of record JAUMHI010000061.1, read on the forward strand.
CTGCGATAAAGGTCTTCCCTGAGCCAGTATTTAAGCAGACTATAGTATTGTGTTCAAGAGCTGCTTCAAGAAGTTCAACCTGGTGGGAAAATATAATCAGGTGAAGCTATTCAGTTTCAGAAACATGCTTTAAAAGTTCAGAAACATATTTGGCAAAAGTGTTTTAATTTGTTCTTTGGAACTTTCATATATCAAGGATTCTTGAAATAAAATATAGATCTGATTCCACAAATATATAATTTAGTTAGATTTAAAATGATTTATGAAAGATTGTGTAATGCTGAAGAACAAAATAATAGCTACTGAGAAAAATCTATTTAAATCAAAAAGCATTGCCAGGACAGGAATAAATTACATTTTGAAATATATTAACACAAAACTATAAAAACAAAAAAAACAGTAATCATATTTCACAGTCACAGTTTTTATTGTATTTTTGATCAAAAATATGCAGCCTGGTAAGCATAAAAGACTACTTTCATAAACAATAAATAACATGCATAAATCATATTGCAATACAAATGAATTGTGATTACTTTGATGCATGATTCTCATTTCATTTTCAATGAATCCAAAAAGGAGATTTAGCAAAATGTCCAAGCTCCAATTGTCCATACAATGAAAGTAACAGAGGGAGTGAAGCACAAAACAGTCCACATGACCCGTGAACAATATTTCAGGTCTCCAAAAACAACAGCTTTGTGTGACAAACAGCAAAACATCTTCACACATCAGGTGAAGTTGAAAGCTATAGACGATCTTCAGTGGTTAATGGAAAAATGTCCATCTCTTCCACACAAAAAGCTATAGTACATCAAGTCCAATCGAAATAGAATGAGCTGTACTTGTCTCCTACTTTAATTCAGTTAAAAGCACTCAGACTAGCTTAAATAGAGTCAAACCATTTCAAAAGACTTGCCTGATATTTCCTTGGTGTGTATATGTTGTCATGGATAGCTTCCTGTTGCCACGGGAGACCGAAGAAGGGCCCCATGGGTGAGGAGGCAGGGGTCACCAGCTGTAGGCCAGCCATGCTTAGAGACTGTTAAGCAGGGGACCTCCAGTCATCCAGTGTTTATCTCATTGCATCATGGCCTGCTAACGCTCACTGCAAGAGACAGACCACGTAACATCAAATCAGTAGGATGTCACAAACAACAGAGCTAAAATCAACTATGTCACGTTGCTGTTACGTCTGGTGGTATTTTCAGCAACATGTTATTTAGTTCTTGTTAGAGGCCATCTGGATCAGGTGGGTTACTGATTATAGAAGAGTGTGTTTACTCACAGCGTATACGTTTCCCACTTTGCTGTGTGACCAGGCCTCACTTATTCTGGGCATCATTATCAGAGCTCTTCAAATCAGCTCATTCTTTTCCCCCTCGAGTTACTCTGCTAGGAAAAACAGACAGTCAGGTCAAATTTACTTTTGACTATCGACATTAGGTTGGGCAAATATTATATTCTGGTCAAAAACCATCCACTTAGTTAAGAACAAACATGTCAAACGCCCAATAGTCAAGTAACGCAAGGCATTAAACATCTTAATTAAACATATTTTGCAATATATAATGATTACTTTTTCCTCAAAAGCACTATTCATAGTAATCACAATTTATATATGTATAGGCACATCTAAAACATTTAGGTTTTAATGAAACATTCAAGTTTGGATTTTAAGACAATGCTGCACTCATCTACCTGAAAAGTGTATAGAAAATATAAAAACGTAATTTTCAGCTGAATTACTAGTCTTCAGTATAACAGCTTTTTCCAATCATTCTAATCTGCTGATTTGGTGCACAGTTGATCTGCTTAATATTTGTGTAGCATGGCATATTTATTTAGAGAATTCTTTAGTAAGCAGAAATTTTCAAGTATTTATTTAAAACTAAAATCTTTGTAACGTTATAACCATCACCCTGAGCGAAAGTGCTATTATTCAAAAAATAATAACTAAATAAACCTTACTGGTCCCAAATGTTTGAACAGTGGTGTATCGTCTAATAAACAATGTTAATGAACAGTATATGAAATACATCAGCCATTTCTCATACTTCCACTATAGAGCTATCTAAAGCATACATGTATATTTTCCATATTTTCCATTTAACCAAATAACAGTGGATATTTAAACATATTGATTATGAAACAATCTGCATTTTACTATTTCGGCAGAGATAAAAGAATCACAGTACCTTAATGCTGCAGATGGGGGAGGGGGCCTGAGACGATATTCTTTCAATAATCTGAAAACGGAGAAAGAGGAAACATAGCTTGTGATAATGAACATATTAATGGGCAAGGAGAGGACAGCTGAATTTGGATGACAACTGGCTTGTCAACACATTTTTGCCAGTCAGGATCGAGCCCACACTCTCCTCCTGACCACTGCCGTTCGACACAGCTGCAACAAATCACCACAAGTCATTTCAGCTCAAGTAACACAAGGCTTCATTTTCAGTGAGCGAACACATTTGCTCTTGGTTAAAAATCTGCTCTCAGACTCCATGTTCGGGTTCATGAATCTCTAATGCAACCACATAGGTTATTTACTTTCAGATTTCGAAAACGCTGACACACATCTGTTTTGGTGAACGAAACATTCGATGTTAAATGCTTGACTGCAAAACAGCTGGCCAGGTCACGGCTGCCCGATTCGACGAAGCACAAGCAAATTTCCAGTGTTGAAAATCAAGGCTCAAGACAACTTGTTACTGGTACTTTATCTTAATTAGTGAGATCAATACGGGCACAAAAACAGTAACTGCAGTAATTAAATCACCATAGAGTCATACAAAATAAATCCAATGAGAAATAGTGTAAGAGCTTCCAGAATCTGTCATTTTAGGCTACAACAACTAACTGATCAATGAAATGAAAATCAACAATTAAAATGATCTACAAAAATGCCAATATCAAAGTTTTTTCCCTGTGCATGAATAGGCTAAATACAAGGTTGCAGTAAAAGAAAATGGTACAGTATCCAATATTTTAAAGTATTACTATTCAAAAGATTTATATTTACATTTTTGCACATGATAAATTCAAAACCAGAAATCTTCAAACTTTCTCAGACTGGGAATCCCATGGCAGACAAAAGCTATGCATCCATTCAAAGCTAAGAATTAAAACTATGCACAAACTTTGACAAATTTAGTTATAAATAAAGCACTGTTTTCATCGAGTGAATCGAAGAGAACAAAATCATTACTTCCTGATAACTTGCAGTTAATATAATGAAAATATTTTTTTCTGCAGTATAGTAGAAGCACCAAGCACTTTGACGAGACTTGCTCAAGCATTTAAGAATGACAAACTTGCATTTCAGATGCTGTTTCAGCGTCCTGTTGGTTGGTCCAGTTTTAGTCGCATGTCTATTTGATGAACATTAAAGAATTTACTTCTTTAAAATGTTTCCATTCTAGTTTATGCGCAAATTTTGTAGGCAAAAAGTTTTCCTACTTTCCTTTTCAAACGTTTTTTGGGAGTTTATGCACATCCATCTAGCTTTATAATGCAACATCCCAAAACACGCATAAAAATAGGTGGATGAAAACATAGCTAAAGAGGCAGGGAAGGGAATCCATGACTGTGTAAAATTTAATGTTGAATTACATATCTAGATTTCACAATTCGATTAATGATGGAAACAATCATCAGAATGATCTATAATAAAAACTGGTGTAATTGATTGCTTTTTTAGTAATCAGTAGTGGCCAATAACAAATTATCAGAGTTCTATAGAATTACAATTAGTATAGGTCTATCTTTCAGTGACAAGCACACACATATATACATATGCATACTGTATACACATACATACACAAACATATATATATATATATATATATATATGTGTGTGTGTGTGTGTGTGTATATATATA
>JAUMHI010000061.1:6291335-6311103 GCA_032359435.1 Enteromius unitaeniatus
TTGATTTCTTCACACCTAGCTGCTCACCTATTGCAGATTCAGTCTTCCCAGCCTGGTGCAGGGCTACAGTTTTGTTTCTGGTGTCTTTTGACAGCTCTTTGTTCTTGATTATAGTGGAATTTGGAGTGTGACTTTTTGAGGTTGTGGACAGGTGTCTTTTATACTGATAACAAGTTTAAACAGATGCCATTAATACAGGTAACGAGTGAAGGACAGAAGAGCCTCTTAAAGAAGTTACAGGTCTGTGAGAGTCAGAAATCTTGCTTGTTTGTAGGTGACCAAACACTGATTTTACAGAGGAATTTACCAATTAATTTATTAAAAATCTTACAATGTGATTTTTCTGGATTTTTTTTTTGTCTCTTACAGTTGAGGTATACCTATGATTACAGGCCTCTCTCATCTTTTTAAGTTAACTTTTCAATTGGTGGCTTACTAAATACTTTTGCCCCAATGTATATATAAGAAGTAATTCATAATAAGAAGTGCTAATATAGGAATGCTAGAAAGTCCTTTACACAATCTGACATTTGCTTAATATTGAACTGGAAATTAGGTGCTGGACGTCCGGTGAGAGGAGAACTGGCCCCAACTAAGCCTGGTTTCTCCCAGGTTTCTTTTTTTCTCCATTCTATCATGGATGGGGTATTGGTTCCTTGCTGCTGTCGCCTCTGGCTTGCCTAGTTGGGGACACCTCATTTTTTGTGATTATCGTTGTTTTGATTACAAAGACCGTCTCTGCATTTGATAAATAAACAGTTTCATCTCGTCATTATACATTACCATCACTCTGGTCTTCTATTTGATAATGTTCAGTGCTTTGCTACAATCTGTATTGTTAAAAGCGCTATATAAATAAAAGTGATTGGTTGATATAACTACATTTACAAAGGACATTTTGGAATAAGGATGTTACCTTAAAATAGACTTGATGTGAATAAATAAATCTTAATGCAATTGATAAATAAAGGACAGCATGACAATCATATAAGACAACAGCTAGAAAAGTGCTTAAATATATTTATACAAATATGTATTTCAAATTTTTCTAGTATGATTTACTCTGCAGTCCAAATACTTTTAAAAAAGCACCAGTTTGGTGTATGAAGGCCTAAAATCCCAAGATCCCTAGAACATAAGTGTGTCATGGTGTCTTACACCATCTACTGGTTATTCTAGGAAAAGGCGGTGTCGAAAAACATGTCCGAGGCGTTTATTTGAGTCTCGACTACACTTCCTCCTTTGTCGTAACGTAATGAGACCTGCAGTGAAGTAGGAAAATAATTTTAGAGCATATTAAAATGTGAAATAAAGAGAGAGAACTCATACTTAATTGTTTTCTGTAACGTGCAACATCACATTTTAAAGCAATCATAATAAATATGATACAAACAAAAAGCCATTAACTATATTTAACAAATATGAACTGCTTATGCCTTGTCGAAATTAAATATGAATTTTTCATTCTTTATTTGTTTTATTTACGCCTTATGCATTTCCATTTAAAAATGCCAATGCTAAACGTAATTTAATGTATGAATTCATTCTTGTTCTCGTCTTCCAGTGCTATTTTAAAACCACTGCACTTTCCCGAGATGCATCCGTTTCATCTCGGCTTCTTTAGGCCAATCAGAAGCATAGTGAAAAAACCCTCTTCTCTGATTGGCTTAAAGCTGCAGATGCGCAATTTTCAAAGTCAGCAACTGCAGAGAGTCGAAGACTCGTCAGAGCGCACAGCTATTAAGAGTGTGTTTCAATAATCTGCGTTATTGGTGGGATTTTAAACGACCCTGGCAGCTTATTTTGATCTGCTTTTAAAGGAAATCAGGTGAAAGGTACGTGCATTTGCTCATTTTGTTCTTATTCGCTTTGTTTTGTTATTTATTTTGGTTAAGCGCCAGACACTGTTATTTTAATGTAAGTTAGCTATCAGTTTATTTGTGTAACGTTATGTTTATAGTTTTAAATGGCTCGGTATTTATAATAAATGATTTCCAGTGTGACTTATATTTGCGTTTTTAAAACTTAATTTTGTTTAAAGGTTACGTTTAAAGGGCATTTTCAGACCTGGAGCACAGAAGGCGCTCCTTCAGCATGGCTTCATCACAGTTACCAGCAGTTAAAAAAGATGATAAAGGCAGAAATATACAAGTGGTTGTACGATGCAGGTAAATGTACAGGTTTTATGGGGGAAAAGTCATTTTGTTAAGCTTTTTTGTTGTTTGTAAGTAGTGTGAGAATGCCTCCATCGCATGTTTTGTATGTTGTAGCCTTACGTTAATTATTGATAACCAGTAACGTTAACTTAACCAACACGCATAATGTTATGCATTAGTAGCATATTTAACGTCATGATTAGTTTTAAATCCTCTTTATTTATTAAAATTTACCCTGCTAACAGAAATGGGCTTTATTTATTATTTATTAATTTTTTTTTGTTTTGTTTTGCTTTTGTTCTGAGGCCAAGTGACAGCTTGCCCCACACATTGCCCCATGTTTCATTTTATTATTTATATATAATATTACTATTATTATTCTTATTTTTATTTTTTTTATTTTTTAAATAGTTGATGTTTTAGCCGAAAAGCCTATCGTGGGAAGTTTATTTATATTTATCAATGTTCTTGTGTAATGTTATCTCTGGATGCCTTTCTAAATAAAATTGTGTGTATTTATTTATAAGATGGAAATGAATGTATGCCATTTTCTTATCTGATGTGCAATCAACAGACCCTTCAACACAGTGGAGCGTAAATCTGCCTCCCATACAGTTGTTGAATGTGACCAGAACCGAAAAGAGGTGATGGTCCGTACTGGAGGCGCCACGGACAAAGCAGCAAGAAAAACATACACTTTTGACATGGTGAGCGTTTGGCTCATTTTCCACCCGCATGAATGTGATGTAATTTTGTTTCCTGTGTAGTAATTAATTTTGCTCATTAAATTTGTCTTATTTTAATTGGTTTAGGTTTTTGGTCCTTCTGCCAAACAAATTGACGTATATAGGAGTGTGGTTTGCCCCATATTAGATGAAGTTATAATGGGCTATAACTGTACTGTCTTTGCGTGAGTATCTGTGTTTATATTTCAAACCAATTGCTAAAAAGCTGGCATGGGATGGAAAAATAAATACTTACATAGTGGATTCTTTTTTTTTTTGGTTGAAGATATGGACAAACTGGAACAGGGAAAACCTTCACAATGGAGGGCGAAAGATCACCCAATGAGGAGTTTACTTGGGAAGAGGTAATTTTATTTATTTAATTTTTATTTTATTATTTTGGGACAGTTCAGCAGTAATGGAACATGTCAAGCCATTGTTGATTAAAGGGCCCGTATCATACGTTCATGTAGTCCTCCTTTTTCTTAATTCCTCATTTTGACTCTGAATAAACTGCTCGTATTTACAACTTTAACTTTGAAAATAATGATAATTTTATGCTCTTGCATATGAAATGAAGAAATGACTGCTTGCTTACTGAGGATTTGCTGTAGGGCCACAATATAAGCCTTAATGCCAATATTTGCATGTGATTTGCCCAGGGATTGAGCAGTTATTTTTATTTTTTTTTATTCATTCTTTCATGGTTTCTCTTTCAGGACCCCTTGGCTGGAATCATTCCCAGAACTCTTCATCAGATCTTCGAGAAATTGTCCAGTAATGGCACAGAGTTTTCAGTAAAGGTTTCTCTGCTGGAAATCTATAATGAGGAACTGTTTGACCTTCTCAGCCCTGCTCCGGATGTCACTGAGAGACTACAACTGTTTGATGATCCCAGAAATAAAGTATGCTCTTTTTTTTTTTTTTTTTCTTTTTCTTTTTCTTTTTTTTTTTTTTCAGTAATGTATTATAATAACCTTATCTTTCTCCTTTGGGGAAAAATGCCATGTATTTATATTTGTTAAATCAAGACATTCTATATGTCTGTCAGAGGGGTGTTACCATTAAAGGTCTGGAGGAGATCACTGTACACAATAAAAACGAGGTTTATCAGATCCTGGAGAGAGGAGCTGCTAAGAGAAAAACGGCCTCCACGCTCATGAACGCTTATTCCAGGTAACAATTGAATCCATGCATCCCAATTTAAATGGACAAGGCTGAATGTATGCCTTCTGTGGTGGTTTGTTGGTTGTTTCTAACTCTCTTCCCCTTTTTTCCACCAGTCGATCTCATTCAGTGTTTTCTGTGACTATTCACATGAAAGAGATCACACTGGATGGAGAAGAGCTGGTTAAGATCGGAAAGCTGAACTTGGTGAGTTTGCTTTCTTCAGACACGGTCTTTTAATCAGTAACTCTGACATTTGAAAATGGTTAATCAGCGCTGAAATGTTTTTAATCCAGCAACTTGTGTGTTTGCTCTGTGTAGGTGGATCTTGCAGGTAGTGAAAATATTGGGCGATCTGGTGCCGTGGACAAGCGTGCACGTGAAGCTGGCAACATAAACCAGTCTCTGCTGACTCTGGGTCGTGTAATCAAGGCTCTTGTGGAGAGAGGGCCTCACGTGCCCTACAGAGAGTCTAAACTCACTCGTATTTTGCAAGACTCACTAGGAGGACGCACCAAGACCTCTATTATCGCCACTGTGTCTCCTGCCTCCATCAATCTAGAGGTATGACTTGTTCTGCATTTTTTTTTTCTTGTTTTTAGGAATATTGATTTGCAATTTCATTGTAGGAAACTCTGAGCACTCTGGACTACGCTAACAGGGCCAAGAGTATCATGAATAAGCCAGAGGTCAACCAAAAACTCACCAAGAGAACTCTGATCAAGGCAAGTTTCTTTATTGTTTGGATAAAAAAAAAAAAAAACTTCCTGAACTATATTCCCATTTTGTTGTTCATGTGGCAGTGACCAACCTATTCATGTTTCTAAAATAAATATTGTAGGAATATACAGAGGAGATTGAGCGACTGAAAAGAGATTTGGCTGCAACCCGTGACAAACATGGAGTGTACCTCTCTGTTGATAACTATGAGTGAGTTCTGCATGTTTTTTGTTTGTGTTTTTTTTTTTTTTTATTCTCAAAGGCTGAATTTATTATTTAAACTGGCTAAATATGATCAGAATTTTAAATTACGTTTTAAAATGTAGTTTATTTATTTTTCTCTTTTTACTTAGTTGTCCTTTTTACTTGATCAGTTTAATATATTTAATTTCTTTAAACTATTAACAAAGGATGCCCCAAATTACAAAGTCAAAATTTTCTTTAGGAAACATTATTTTTCTTCCTGGAACACGCTTATTTTTAGTTAGACTGGAAGTTATCATTCAGAATTCTGTTTCTCCCTTTACAGGAATTTGAACAGTAGACTGATGTCTCAGGAAGAGCAGATTACTGAGTACACAGAGCGGATTGCTGCTATGGAGGAGGAGCTCAAAAAGGTGAGCGTCTTTTAAATCCATTCTGCTTCTGCTTTTCTGTGTACGAGCCCTGCCAACTTCCACTTTTGAGTGAGTGTTGTGTCATAACAATGAGTCATGTATTTGATTAATTTTGTGCTTGTGTTGGCAGATTGTGGACTTGTTTACAGACAGTAAGCAGAAACTGGACCAGTGCACTGAGGACCTGCAGGACAAGAACCAGCGACTGGATGAGGCTCACAAGGACCTAACAGAGACCAAGCACCGCCTCACTCAAGAGGAGTACATCACTTCACAGCTCCAAAGCAATGAACATCAACTTTACAACACTGCTGACCAGGTCTGTGAATCAGATGTGGAGTTTGGTGACGCAATGATTGGTTAGTATGCTTAAATGTTAACTTGATCTTTCATTCAGCTGTTGAACACGACTGAGGTCAGCACACAGGATGTCAATGGTCTCCACGCTAAGTTACAGAGGAAAAGGGAAGTGGAGCTTCACAACGGGGAGGTCCAGCAGAGCTTTGCCCAGCGCATGGAGAACTGCTACAACAGCATGCAGACCTCACTGCAGGAGCAGAGCCACAAGCATGCTGCTATGATTGACTATTATCGCTCTTCTGTGGGTAAGATGTTACTTGGTTCCCATCTCAAAATGTAATATGCTCTCTTTAAGGGGTTTTAAAAAAAAGTATCCCCAGGAAAACAGTCCAGTTTCTGTCTCTGTAGGTGAGCTGCTGAATACAAATGGAACGGTGTTTAAGGAGACGTTAGGTGCTGTCTGTGAGTCTTACAGCAGTATTAAAGGGGCTGTGGGAGAAGGTGTGGAGCGGTGCAAGGAACAAGTGTTAAATCAAAAGAAACTCTCTCAGGACGCTCAAAATAGCATGCTGGAAATACTGGTAAGAACTCCCATAATGTTTTAAATTGTGAATGTGTCACAAACTTTAGATATTAGTAATTGCTGAATTCTTTGTTTGTTTTAATAAAATGCAGTTTTGAAACCACCGATTGTCTTTTTAAGGGTGTTAAATGAGTAGTAGTTGTAGCTGTATAATCAATCCTTTTTCTTTTTCTTTTTTTTTTTTTTTTTTACCTAGGATGAACACAGGCAGCATTTAGAGGAGGTTTTAATTGCCCAGACGGTGCCAGGTATCAGATCTGTCATGGCCATGAATGACAATCTGAAGCAAACCCTTCACAGATACAACTCTTTGGCTGAGCAGGTATGTTCCAGAAGAATTTACACATTTTTGCATCAGTTTGACTATTTTGAGAGTAATTGATCATATGTCACTTACAGATGCAGGGTCTGAAAGCAGAGATGATGTTGTTTTTTGACTCTCATGTTGAATCGTTGGCTAGTATGCGAGAGTGTGCTGTGCAAGGCTTCGACACTCTGCGTGCCGAGCACGACAAGCTCAAGCAACAGATCAGTCAAGCCGGAAACAACCATCAGGCGGTAAGTCTTCTTCCACTGACAGTTTCTTGAATTTCTTTCTTTAAATTAAGTGATCACCTTTCTTTTTAAACGGATTAGCTCAGGTGTTCACAAACTTTGTGGGTGCTGTAAATGTCACCTCTTGGCCACACAGAGGCTGTTTCAGTACATGCTTAAATGCTCTTGAGGCATCAGTGTTTAAAAAATGGTTTATAAGCAGTCCCTTTCCAAGCTAAACCAAGAAAAACACTTAATTTATTTTTATTTTTTTTGCTCGAAGGACCGCTTTAATAAAAACATTTGGTTCCATAAAATCTCTTCACTAGAGGGTTCATAAAATGCTTATTGTTCCCTTCTGCAGCGTGTGACAGAACTGGTTCAGTGTTTGCACAACCAAATGAATCTCTTGGCAATGAACACTCAGACTGAGTTTGAGGATCTTGCACAGACAGCGTCTGCCCAGATTGTTCCACTAGAAACGCTACAGAGCTCCATACAGAGGTGAGTGGGCATTCACAACATACAACTTCAAGTTTTCTGTATCAGTACCCTAACAAATCTCTCATTGTAGTAAATGTACTGCGTCTGAGGAGCACATTGTGTCTGTCCGTGCTCGGCTGGGTTCCTCTGTGGATGGAGTTTTAACAGAGATGAATGAAGTGACGGTAGAAGGAGAGCGGACACTGGAGGAATGTGCTGGTTACTGCAGACACCTGCAGACATCAGTGGACTCCTTAGCTGAGTCGGGACTTAAGTGGTGCCATGAAGCCAGAGACGCAACTGAAAATAAAGCCCGGGAACAGCTCAAACTCATCAAGGAGACAGACACAGCTGTGAAAGACCTGTTTATGGTTAGTTTGTTTTTAAGTGGGTGTGAAGACCTCAAATATGTATAGAACACAATGTATAGATTTACTGTGAAAGTTACTTCACTACAAGTTTCAAAAGGGCCAAAACAAAAAAAACATTACTTATACTGAATACAGGCTCAAAAATTCACTCATTAAAGAGATGTCTGTGTGTGTGTGATACTTCAATTCAAAGTCTTGTGACAGTCTTGAGTGCTTCCTGTCTCGTGGCCAAGACTGCCATTTGTGTGTGAACCTAAGAAAGTTAACAAAGTCTGTGCTAAATCTTTTCTGTGCATGCAGTCTGTAGAAGAAAAGGGTGAAAAAGCCATTAAGGAGTGTGATGCCCGTCTGAGTCACATGCAGCAGGAAGTAGAAGGAATCCTGAGTCGTGTGGAATTGCAGACCGGCAAAGATGATGCTACCTTGCAGGAGCACAAAGAGATCCTCTTCTCTATCAACACTCAGGCACTGGACACAGTACACAACTTCATCAGCTCAGAACTACGGGAAGATTTACCTACAGGTATGAGAGAAGCTGTCTGGGGTAATATGGTGTTATGTATGTAGATGTGGCTCAATGGCTCAACTGATGTGATCTACTAATCTTTGCAGGAACAACCCCTCAGCGCAAGGAGTATGTGTATCCACGTGTGCTGAACAAGCTGAGGAGTCGAGAGGAGCTGGAAGATGAGTTCAAAGCTCAGCAGGAGCAGCTTCAGTGTGCACTGAGCCAGTGTGATATCCTCATAGAGGCGGAGGAGGAGAAACCTCTCGAACAGGTATTACAGTCATAGGTTTAGAGGTAGTCAGTGGAAAAACTGTTAAGTTGTAGATGCTTTTGTTTGCACTGATCTAACCTCCCTTCTGTTTTTAGGATTCTCTGGAGGATGAAGTCAGTGTTTCTAGTGATGGAAATGTCACTGAACAGTCGTGCTCTGATGAGAACCTGGTGTGTTACGAAAATGGAAGGGTTCCCTTTTTCAAGGTGAGACATTTTGGACCCATTTAATGTCATGCACAGGCTTCAAGTTTGGCTACATTTGCTATTTTCTTTGTTGCAATAAGCAAATTGACCTTTTTTGGCTCAATTTGGATGCACACCTCACACAAGTCACTTGAATCAAGCTTTATGTTGATAAACATGAAAAACCCAAAACCTGGGACCTGTACCATGAAACCGGATTAGCTGGCTAGCCAGGTAAGCTTAGGATTCGTTTGCACCAATCCTGGGGTTTAGGTACCATGAAAGAAACTCGGCTTCAATTGGTGTTCATTGCCATGGTAACTTGCTCCGGGGGAAGGTTATGTTCTGGATTAGAAATATCAAAATGAAATTAGACCAATCGGCTTGCAGCAAGGTGACACATGTCTGATGCAATAAAGCCACTCCCCCAGCTTCTCTTACTCCACATTAAAGGACGCTACAATAATACAGTAATACGTTGTTTAAATTGTCTCCTTAATCCATTACACAAGCCAGTTTAGTTTAATAGTAATAGGCTTTTAAATTAATATAAATATAGATAATACAGCTTACTTGCAAGTGTTTTTTTTTTTTTTGTCCAAGTTTTTCTCTTTCATTAAAAGATTGTTTCATCTTGCTGTGTAAATGTGTTGAAATTCCTCATATTGCTCAATCTTTTAATCTTTGTTAGTGAATCTGACTCTCACAAGAACTGAATGCAAGTTTAAAAGCATGTGATTGGCTGCTTATTGGTGATGTCACACTTTCATGTGAACATGCAACATTAGGTGCGTTCGAGATGCACTACAATAGCCTGTCACCGGCTGGCGAGAGCAGTCGGGGGAGGAGTAAAGAGACTGCCGTCAGGTCGGACACTTGTAAGTTTTCCGTAGTGACTTTTAATGTAATGCAATATGACGTTTATTATCTGTGTCTTTGGTTTGTAGTTAGCTATAGGACATTTTTCAAATATAAGCAGTTTATTCGCTGTAGTGAAGCCTCTCACAACATCCATTAAAAAACGGCCTCTTGTCGACCAGTTTTTTTACTCTTATACTATACAAACGCACCTATTACCTCCAGATCAAGCCTGGGTTAACAAAGAAAGTTGATGAGCTTCATCATGGTACCAATAATGCCTGATTGCATCGGTTTGGATTTGTCAACCCAAAACTAATCCTATAACTGAGTTTGTTTAGCCACCATCATGGTACAGGACCAGGTGCAAAATCTGTGTTGGGAAATGTTTTGCCTCAAGCTAAATTCCTAACCAGATGAATTCGTACTAAAATGACCTGTTTTGGTCTGTGAAAATATCCTGAACAACTATGTGGCTGCATCTAAATGGTGTTGGGTTTAAATAAAATTTTTGACAGTCTTGTTTACTTATTTATTTTTATTTTTGCCTAAACAGAAGAAAAGCAAGAGGGAAAACTGCAATAAGTCACTGAACCGTTCAAAGGTGGAGAACGAAAACGCATCAACTCCGCCACGTTCTAAACTACCACTCAGGTGTCAGAATTAACTAATTGTATTTGTTTGTTTTTCTGTTGTTTTTCCATGTATGTGTTAAAGAGCATTGTTTTAACTATCTGTGTATGACTTGTTTATGTATTTAGCTTTCATATGTCTGTTTCCTCACAGTCACAGTTCAACAATAAATGTTTTAACTTCAGGGTGATTTCTTACATTTTTCTGTTAGTTTCACTAGAGTTTAGCGCTTGTTGTTTTGTTTTTTGTTAAACATTTGAGTGTTTAATTAAAGGCTAAAAGAAAATGATCCACTCCATATATAAACCAATAAAAATATTATTTTTAAGTATTGTTGGGTCTTAAATGTTGGCATAAAGTTTCTAATACATTTAGTTTGACTGTAACATTGATGCTCTTGTAGATGTATTTTAAGAGTTTCTTATTACAAGAAAATCATGTTTATTGGATTGCTGCATTTAATAAAGAAATTACAACGAATTTTTTGAAATATTATTTTAGCAAACTTTACAATAGCGTAAGAGAAATACATGCATTTTAAAAATCAATCTGAGAAGGCAAGGAGAAAAACCTATTAAATCCTATTGATTTTTTTTTTTTAGGGGTTCTTGTCCCTGAATTTGTGCAGAAATTAGCTTTTCATGTTTTGATGTTTTTCATGTTTTGCTTTAACTAAAAATCTTATTCGAGCTTAAATGTAAATTTGTAAGTTACTTCGTTTCTCAGAATATGTAAATTAACGTATAACTTATCCGGAAGTTTCTACCGCTACTGTCTGGAAAATATTTTACACCTCAATTATTGACATCGATAGTGTTTAATAATAACTATTGGTGTGTAAATTCTAAGAATGCTAATAAACCCGTTTGACCCTTAATGTTTGGTTACAATTAAAAGCGATGTGGTCAGTAAAAGCTCTCGTTTCAAATACATTTTCCACCAAGCGTTCATTCCTGATGTCCAATCAGAAGAGAGGTCTTGTCCACGTGTCTGAATAACACAAACTCACCCAATCAGAACAGCTCTGTACCACGTGGTTTGAGTCCACGTCTGAGAAGGGAAGCCAGATTACAGCGGAGGATCTGAAACCTCAGTTCTTCTGAAAGCCATTATTAAATATGTAAACATACACACAATGGTATGCAGTCGGATGCTTTGACCCTGGAATGGATTTAGAGGAGGCTTACCAGGTGGTTGGAGAATTCGGTAGACACCAAAAGCGGATGGTCACTATCCTGGTTCTCCTGCAGGTAACGTTAACAGATGATAGATACAAATCCATAAATCCATAAATACAGGACAGAGCAGCTGCGGGTGGGCCGAATTAATGCAGTTTGATTATTAGCCACGTTCTGTTAGTCCCACTCACAATGTTAAGTTGAAGACTTAAGAACATGAGCACGTTTGAAAAAAGTGTTAAAAAAAAGGGAGTGAGGTAATAATTATGTTGTTTATTTATTTATTTTTTCAGGTAAGTTAGCATAATCCTCCCAAAGCTTAGACGTCTTTTGGTTGTTATTTTTGGCCTGGTCCCCTCTTGAAGTGTTTTGCTTCCATCTTATTTTTGTTATGTAATGTTTTGACTCAATAAAAGAAAACAGTTGTAAAATAAAATCTCTGTGGAGTTTGCTGGCTGGGACAGGAGCGATAACCTCCATAACCTTTGTTGTTCATGTTACATTTTTAAGCACGGCCCCTAGACAGGGAGGGATGTAACAGGGGAAATATGAAGACAGTAAAACATATATCTGCCAGTTTTTGAATAGATTTTGGATAACTGAAATGAAACTTAATTCATTAGCAATGAATCCGAACCGTTTACTGATTAGTCCAGAGCACCTGCTGGTGATGGATTTATCAGTAACCTCTGAGGCAAGCGTGTTCGAAACGTCATATTATCACAGGTACAGGGTTTGAGCCACTTCAGATAAGTTCTTTGAGGAAACAAACACTCTTGTCCACAACAAACTGATATATATGTATATATATATATATATATATATGCACATTTATGCGCTCCTGAAGAGTTCTGCGGACAAATGCATGCAATAGACTAAAGCTTGCAGCAAAGCCCCACAAAAGGAGTTCCCATGACACACAAAACTGAACTATTTGGATAGTTAATGCGGCCCCTGGGACAGACATGTGTTTGTGTAGTTAAAATCCTTTCTGTTTATGATCACACGCGCCAATAAACTATGCAAAATCTATATTTGATGAATCAAAGCTTTGAAGCCATGGCACATTTGCATCCTATCTTTAAGCGATGGAATGTCTGTGCTTTAATTCGACCTAGATTCTGTGTTTGGGTTTCTTTTTTTAAGACCCTGGAACCTGATTGGAAGTCCGATAAAGCAATGATATTAGTTCACGACTCTAAAAAACTGAAAATGTTTGTATATCAATAATTCATTCGTTTTCAGAGTTGTAGTAGTAATGTTTAATAGTAAGTCACAAATATTTAAAAATATGATAAGAGTCCCAAACTATTATTTTTTTTTACAATGGCTAGAACCATCCATATTTAACACAATTAAAATCATTTATAGTTATTTTTAAAAATCTATGTAACTCACCAAAGTCTGTCTAATGTTGTTTGTCTTAGCAGGTGATTAGGGAAATTAATTAAAGAATCCTGTATTTTCTAAATGATCCTTTTCTACTGCATTGGTAAGAAGGATAGAGTAAAAAGGTTTCTTTCAAAAATGCACTTATATATGCACATATATATATATATATATGAAATAACCTATAATCTAATATAACCTAATAATGAGTTATGGCCATAATGTAAAATAAAGAGAAAATTAGCATTTTAGTGATCATCTCCATATCAGAGTTTTTATTTGAGCTGGTTTGAGATCAGATTGGTTATTGTTCATTTACTAGTGGTAAACTGGGCCTAGATCATTAACCTATAAAATGTGTCTTGTTTGTACAGATATACATGGCATGTCAGTCCATGCTTATCATTTTAGTGGGTGCTGTGCCAGAATATCACATAGAACCTGTTACTGGAGATCCGGATGATGATATAACTCAAAGTGTGAAATTCACAGAGGACATCAGCTCAATCGTGACTGAGGTAAGAAACTGTCATCAGTTCTGTTAGTCTTTATGTTTGGCCAGGACAACAGGTATGTGCTAAAATTAGAACAGTTTGATATTCTGGTCCGGTCTGGTCTTTTTTTATGCAGTGGTACCTGATCAAGCATGAAGCCTACAAGGTAAACTTGGCTGGGTCTCTGTTCTTTGCGGGTGTGCTGATTGGAAATGTCCTGTTTGGACCACTCTCTGATAAGATTGGCAGGAAGCCGGTTTTCCTAACTGGTAAGATTAGGAAGAGAGCTAAAATTGGAAGATGTTTTAATTGATAGCATGTTTTATGAGGATGGATTACATCATTGTAATATTTGCATGCTGCACCGTGATAGGTCTTTTCATTTTTGCATCCATTTAAAAATCTAGAACTGTTTTAAATGTGATTTTCATGCACAACCAACTAAAAACTAAAAGCAAAACTGGATGTGTTGTTGTTTAGGTGATTTTTTTTATTAAAACTGTTCTCTTTCAGGACTGTTTTTTGAGGTCTTGTTTGGGTACGGAACAGCACTAGCACCCAGTTATGAGGTATTTGCTGTGTCTCGGCTGCTGGTGGGATTGATGAACGGAGGAATGGCATTGGTCTGCTTTGTTCTTACTCAGGAATATGTGGGAAAGTCCTACTGGGCTATGACAGGTACTCACGAATTAGGATTTAAATCGATTTTGTAGTTTACTTTCACAGTAGTCATGTAAAGCTAATGTGATTTTGTGTTTCAGGGACCTTGACTAATATGACCTTTGCAGTGGGCATCGCTCTGTTTGCTGCGTTGGGTTATTATGTTCAGCCGTGGCGGAACCTAGCAACAGCAGCCAACAGTCCTGGACTTTTGCTCTTCCTGCTCTGTGTGTAAGTGAGCGATTCAGTCAGATTGCTATTACAGAGTTACTCCACTCTCCCATGTTGTTCCTTAAAAGGTTCATTCGTCCTCACACACAATTTAAGATATTTTCAAAAATTATTGTTGTTGCTTTATAAAATTTAGATTAAACCACTGATAGCAGATGGACTTTTTTGATGATGGTGTCCATTACTTGGCAGTCAAGTCTTAAACTGTGTTCTGAGGACGAACAAAGCTTTTAATGAAGTTTTACATGGGGTTAGGTGATTTAAGGACAAAAATGTCATTTTAGGGTGGAGTAACCCTTTATTCACCTGTTAAACTAATTGTGCTTTTCCACCAACTACACTTGGTGATTTACTTTAGGACACTTTAAGCATTTGTTAAAGTATGTCTTGAACAAAAACAACGTTTAGAAGTGTGTTCTGTTGCAAAATAACTTTTCAAATAAATTTGTTGTTGTGAATATTTTGAAAGTTTTGAAAGAAGTAAATAATATTTTTTCTTTTATATGTAATGCATATAAAAATTCTTCCTCTGGAAGTGAAGCTGAATTTTCAGCAGCCATTACTCTTAAATGTCACAAATGATCAAAAAATGACAAAAGGTTTGAATATACTGATTGGTGCACGTGAAATATTCATCATCATCAGTGTTAAAAACAGCTGTGCTGCTTAATATTTCTGTGGAAAAGTTTGTCAAAATGTTTTTATTAATCAATATAATGCATCCCTAAAAATATTTAGATTGTTAATCTCTAAGTTCATAGTGTAAATTGTTCTTTTGAGTATTTATTTGTGTTTATATATGTGACCATGGACCACAAAACCAGTCATAAAGTATGTTTGTAGAAATAGCCAAAATAAATTGTATGGGTAAAAATTATAAATGTTAATTTTTTGCCAAAAATTATTAGGATATTGAGTAAAGATCATGTTCCATGAAGATATTTTGTATATTTCCTACCCATATGACTGTTTTGGGGTCCAAGGTCACACACACACATATAAATGCACAAATCATGTTGGAATCTTATCTAAAGTGTCCTAATATCCACGAGAAATGAGAATATGTCTGCCTAATTTCCATGACTGTGACAGGACTTTGCCAGAATCTCCACGCTGGCTTTATTCTCGGGGTCAGACAGAGAAGGCTGAAGACATCCTGAAGGATTTTGCTGTGAGGAACGGCAAAGGCAGAATTCCAGTGAAACTCCGACGGACCATCAGCACCAGCGCTCCAGGTGCATCCAGCCCTGGGGTTTTCCAGCTGGTCACACATCCCATACTGCGCTGGAGGACTGTGGTGCTCATGTATGTGTGGTGAGTATTTTATAGGAGTCTGTTACATTTTCCAAAAACGTACAGTATTACGCATACATTATAATGTACTCATTTGTTGTGTATGTGTATAATGCAGGTATGCGTGTAGTCTTGTGTATTATGGGTTGACTCTCAGTGCCAGTGAAGATAAAGGTAATCGTTACCTCAGCGTTGCCATGTATGGTCTGGTGGAACTCCCTGCATACCCTCTCTGCATGTACTTCATTAACAAACAGTGGTAAATGCACTCACACGATCATATTCAAATGCTGTAATTGTCGCATTATTAGCTTAGTGTGATTGTTTGTTTGCTTTTAGGGCAGGCCGGAGGAAGTCTATGGCCAATTTTCTTGCATTTGCAGGTGTATCTTGTCTGCTCACAATGTTCGTACCTGTATCAGGTGATGATTTTTCTATATGAAAATAACTTGGGTTGAATTGTGGTATTTATGCAGTGAATTATTTCAGGAATGTTCTATGATAGGTTTGGGGAGCACACATGCAATGACACAATTGGTCAAAAGTGAAATTATTAACATTTAAAAATGTTTTTTAAAAGTAGTGTCTTGTGGCGCATTCATTAGATCAGTAAGAACAATAAAACATAGTAATATTTTAAAACAATATGTCATTACAATTTAAAAAAAACTTGTAACATTTTATTTATTCATGCAATTCATGAATAAATAATTCTAATACGCAGATTTGGTGCTCAATTATTATCAATTATTATATTACTCGACTCAAACTATTAATAATGTTTTTATTGATATTATTATTGTTATTGTGGACGCCATGACACATTTGTTTTAGGATTTATTAATGAATTTAAAGAATATAGTTGATTTAAAATAAAAATATTTTGTGATATGATACAAAACGTTTTTGTTGTCACTTTTGTGACATTACTGAATAAAAAAAATATATACATTTACTTAGTGTATCAAAGTTATCCGTCAGCTGTTGTCAAAAAAAAAAAAAATAATAATTTAAAACTTGTGCTAATATTCTCTGTAAAATGCATCATGCTTTTCTAAGTTGGTTGTCTAAAGCCTGTTGTTTGCTTTTCTCAGGGTCATTATTAAGTGCCACATCACTGGCTCTAGTGGGAAAACTCATGGTCAGCGCTGCATTTAATATAGTGTATGTGTATACGTCAGAGCTCTACCCAACCGTGATCAGGTACAGCCAATGCTTCTGCTGCATGTGTGATATGGCACATATTTTGTGCTTTAGCTCTTTGACAATTGTCATTTTAATTAAAAATGATTATTAAAAGGTGCATGTCCTTACAGGATAAGTTTCTGTGCTTTAGCGAACAGCGCCCTCTAGTGTATGCTGTTAAATAAATCAACGTGCATCCCAAAAGTCCTTCACTACATGTGCTGGCTGTATTCTAACAAGTGTGTTTGTGTGTTAGGAATGCAGGCCTGGGTGTGTGCTCCATGTCCTGTAGAGTTGGGGGAATTCTGGCACCGTTTGTGCCGAGTATGGTAAGTGTCTTTAAGCTGTCTGACTTAAGAAGTGTAATTTTTTTTCCCTTTCCTGTAATAATATTTTATTGTGTGATTCAGTAATTATTAGTGTAATATATAATGTAATATTAATGCATGCGTTCATGGATGTTATTAATATAAAATGAAAACTTGCTCTAAAATGAATTTGTGTACTGATTGATTGGTGACTGTCCAGAAATCATTGCACACTTCCATGCCATTTATGGTGTTCTGTTTGAGTGGGATTTCCGCGGGCTGCCTGGGGCTTCTTCTGCCGGAGACACTTAATAAACCTGCTGCTGAAACACTTGACGAACTGTCCAGCCCCACCTACCAGCGAATCTTACAACCACAGGTAAACATGAGCATGACAGAATTGTATTTTCATAAGATTATTAAACTGTCTTATTACGTAACTCCCTGCAACAGTTACTTCTGGTTGGCTGATCATAGCTTTGCCACCAAATATTTTTTGTGTAGTTTCATGTCTCTTATATAACAATCTTCTTATGCTTTTGGCAGATGTTTTATCCAGAGTGATTTATATTGAATACATATTTCATCAGACCCGTGACTTTGGCTTTGATAGCACCACTTTGCTGAATAATTATTGAATACATGATTATTTATTGTAAGTTTAGAATAAATGTATTGTAAATTAAATTTTAAAACAATTAAATCAATTATATATGTATATTTATTAATTTTTCATTTATTTATTTATTATATTGCTGTGCAAGAATCCCAGTGAGACCTTTTCTTCATAATGGGTTGTTGTGTTTTATAGGTTCACCTTTTGGAAGAAAAGTGTTTAATTGACCATAACGGGGCTGATAGTGACTGAGACAAAGTCCTTGAAAACATTTTATTACGCCTGTTTACATACATTCCTTGACGATGGTCAGAATGTCGTGCCATACAATGGACACCGAAAGACTAAAGGTGCCTTCCAGAAGAAATATGTCTTCTCAAAGGATCAATTCAACAGATTTTATTTAAAATAATGGAAAAGGGACCAGACTCTCATTCATGACCTCTTTTCTCATAAGGTCTGACAAATAATGTCATGTGTTTACTGCCTTTTCTGAACAAATGTCTTGTTGTTGTTATTATTATTATTTTTTTTATTTTTTTTGGGCTGTGACATTACATTCACCAGAGTTAATGTATTAACATTCAATTAATATTCAATAACGGCTGCAGATATCAGTGATACTGAATTTTAGTTTTATGTATGTGTTTTATGACATAAATTGACAAAAATTCCAATTTTCATTTATTTACTATTTTATATCTCTACTGACTATTAGAGATATCATACTCCTATGCTGGTATCATAATATCATACTCGTATGCTGGTATTTGTTCTGTGCAACACACAAGACATTGGACATTAGATGTGAAATTCAATAAATATTATCAGTGAATAAATTAGATTCATACTTTTATTTGACTTTTTTGCTTTTGGTGTTTCACTAAAAAAAATACCAGCATATTGGTTTTGAAGGACATGAGGGTGAATAATAGCTGAATTTTCAATTTGGGGTGAATTGTTATATTAAGAGAAGTTTTTTCCCATTATTGATTGTTATTTTTCTCCTAAAGGGAGAAGTGAAGTGTTAAACACACATATATATTTGTGTATATTTCTGTATAGTGCTAAACATGCGGTTGTGGTTATCTTGAGAGTTAAGGGAAAAGCTTTGAAATAAATGCCTCCTGTATATTGCACATGAATGTTTGTCCATTTGTCACCAGTAGATGTCACTGTGTTGAAGGCAACCTCCCCTGAACTGAAGTCACCTTTGACCTGTTGCAGTCCTCGCACTTATGATGTCAGCTCTGACGCAGGTAAGCAGTGCTCAGGTAAACCACAGGATTCAGGAGCTGGGAGTTTCAAAGAAGCCGGCACAAAACTTTCAACCACAAACCTGTTTTTTTTTGGTTGCTGTCTTTCTTTTCCTGCTGTAATCGCAGCCTATGGCACTGCATGTAGCTGACAGAACAGGTTGAGAGAGAGCAGGCATTAACCATAATAACTGTTTTCATTCTGTTAGTCTTTCTTGAAGGCCTGGCGGGCGTTATATCACCCTGCACAAGGAGATAAACAGCAGGTACAGAAGGTGTGGTCTCGAGTGCATCATCTATTCAACTTAGAATAAAAACAAATAATTTTGTCTGTTATCATCAACTTTGTAACCTGGCAAATTATCTGCAAAGATCAGAGTGAGAAGTGTTTATTAACAAAATAAATTATGTAGTTTTATATATATATATATACACTCATATATCTATCTATATATATATATTTATTTTGTCTTTTTAAATACATTTTTTATGTAAAGAAATCCTATAAACCTGGGGTAATGTCACTTTCCTGCTTTCAGCTCATCCTCTCATTCATAAAGCACAACAACTGTCACACACCTGTACAGAAAAGTAGTTCAGGTTCAATATCAGGTCAGTATCATTGTCTGTGTTCATATGTGGGTGTGGGAAGAGAGTTTTCGAGAGGTGAGCCATCAACACAGGTATGAAGCCTGAGGAGGAAGTCAGATTTCTGGAAAATCATAAAACAATATGACCTGAGACTGAACTCGCAAGATCATTGCTGCAGGCCATACTGTACCGTTTCTATCCGTATAAATAAGCCAAAGAACCTGCAAAAATAATG
Organism: Enteromius unitaeniatus; assembly: GCA_032359435.1. Lineage (NCBI taxonomy): Eukaryota > Metazoa > Chordata > Actinopteri > Cypriniformes > Cyprinidae > Enteromius > Enteromius unitaeniatus. The sequence goes on from JAUMHI010000061.1 coordinate 6,310,883, forward strand.
ACAGGAATAAACAACTGGCTCTGTGCTTACTTATCCAAACTCTTTGAGATGTTTGTTTTGTAGATTTTTAGTGTGTGTATACATACAGGTCCTTTTCTAAAAATTAGCATATTGTGATAAAGTTCATTATTTTCTGTAATGTATTGATAAACATTAGACTTTAATATATTTTAGATTCATTACACACAACTGAAGTAGTTTCAAGCCTTTTATTGTTTTAA
>JAUMHI010000061.1:6326752-6376813 GCA_032359435.1 Enteromius unitaeniatus
ATGAGTGGAATCTGGTCTACTTCTTGTAGTGAGCTGTCTCATCAAGTGGGAGGGGTGAATTCTACACAAACTTTGAGATCCACTTGACAGTTTCTGACGGGTGTGAATTTGATGTCTGTTCAACCCCTCCACACTCCAGCCTACTTCACCTATGCACCTCGCTTTCTGTCCTTCTGTCTGTTTTTGTACAGATTGGCCAAAAGCTATTCTAACAATAAGTCAAACAAGTTGAAATTAAGAATGTAAAAATAATAGATAGCAATACTCAAATGAGTAAACGCACATTTTGTATCTAGTAATTAAACAATATTATATGTACTTTATATAACTGTTTTGTCTGGAATATGGATGTAGATCAGTTTTCTAGAGAAACCCATGGAAAGTTATTGTCTCGAAAGCAGTTAGAGGTTAAAGAGGACATTAGAGAGGCAGGTTACTTTGACCCAGACATTTTAATGTTCTTCCTCCGACCAGAGGAAGTTGTCTGGATGGCCAAAACGCCAATCACTCAACATCCCGCCTTCCCACTGACAGGAGTTTCCTGTGGTGAATGACAGGCCTGGAGTGCAATAAAGAACTAAACCCTCCAAATCATTTTAAAGTCTAAGTTGTAAATTCCTCTATTTCATCAACAATGTAATTGTTTTAATTGCATGTCTAAAAAGAGCTTTAACACAACCAATTATAAAGGATCTCTTTATGTTTTGACAGAAGATCTCTACTGGATTGAACACACCTGAGATATCAGACAATATAGCAGATATCTCTCATCACCAATAGACAGGTTTGGATGATCTTGTTAATGTTTATAGAATGACTGCGAATGACTGCTTGGTTCATTATCAGTTGCTTTTTATTTAATGGGGAAAAAATATGCCTTTTCAAAGTTGCCGGATTGGCCAGAGACAAAACTCTTGGATTTCTATAAGTCAGGAAGAAACTAGAAAATAGAAAGGTACACACACACACACACACACACACAAAACCCCCACCGGTTACCTTTAAGCCCTCTCCATGACCATCAATATGAAAGAGAAAAGGAAGGAAGTTTTTAAAGGAAAAGCAGTGGGAGGGGGGTCCGCAGCTCATTTTAAACCACAGTCCTGGGCTGGCCTGACTTAATGAATATGTCGTTGTACTCTAATGGATTGAGTTAAAGGGGTCTGTGTGGTTTTACCCCCCTTTCCCTGTCACCTCTCCAACTGATCCCATTCATTCTAGCCTAGTGTAATCTAATCACAGCTAACTGGATTTATCTGCTGTCCTTTCACATTCAAACTCACATTACACACATGTGGCCCCTTGTTACAGAGACGGATGAATGAGCTTCTTCGGAATAAGAGTCAATCGAAGGCAGATCAGCATCTCGGATCTGAGGATGAAGGGCCGTTCCACATGGAGCTAATCCATCAGCCACATTCGGATGCTCTCTGTAAAATCCTTAACCATGCTTTGACTGATCCATTATATTCACATTTTTGGCATAGAGAATGAACACAGCAGGGAGAGAGGCACTTAGTTTCATTGATTCATGGACTGATCAGTCTTGGGTTCCAATTAGAACCAAACAGTGTTTTGCATTCTGATGTCATAGGAGAGTGTATTTAAAGTTCCACAAAAACTTTTTATTGTAGTCCTTATGCAACATATTAGCAGTTCTTTAGAAAAATCCAGAAACTGATACGGAAATTAGAAGAACCTGGATGAAGCATTTAGTTCTAGCGTTAAGGAACATTATAGCAATATGTTTGTAAAATAAATAAATGAAAGATCAAATTAAAAAATACACATTACTGTTAAGAAATTTAGGGTTGGTGAGTTTTTTTTTTTTTTTTTTAATAAGTTTTGCATTTCTTTTATTAAAATACAGCAAAAACATTAACATAATTAAATATTATTACAGTTTTCTATTTTATAAAAAAAGTAATTTATTTGTATGATGGCAAGGTTACATTTTCAGCAGGCATTACTGCTGAATCCTTCAGAAATCATTCTAATATGCTGATTTGGTGCTCAAGAAACATTATTATTTCCAGTGTTGAAAAGATATTCATGAAAACAAAACAAAAGAAAAAAAGTAAAGTACTGACCCTAAAGTTTTCCATTGTTGTGCATATTGTATTTGATGTATTAAATAAATAGAAATCTATAAGATAATTCTAACCTAAAATCTTTTAAACATTAAACTGTCATTTACTCTTCTCCAAACTGTCAGACATCAGCTATTAGAGTTTAGTTTAGACTACAGCTGCCATATCTATTGTAACAGCTGACCTAAGTTTCACTGTGCTGACTGAATGTTATTCTGAAAGGAAGACTCCACTCACTGCCTGTCAATGCATGAGATTCCCGGTACTCTCCTTAGCTACCAAACCTTTAGCAGAGCAGACAGGTCAGGCTCCCAAAAAACCCTGCTGACTCAGTCGCCCTATTCAGGCAGAAGCTCAAAAGCTATTTAAAAACCGACAAAACAATTACTGCAAGAAATACATTTAAAAGAGAAACGCTCAATGGGGGGGGTCACACACACACACACACACATCCATTCAACACATTTTTCTCTCTCCCTCTCTCACACTTACTTTCTCTTTGGTTAAAAGATTAATTTGTTGCACAATGAAAATCCTGTCATAACTTATTTAATTTTCCAAACCTGGAAGACTTTATTTATTCTGTTAAACAAGAAGAGAAACATATAAATAGAAACCATTCTATTCTTCAAGCTTCAAAAAGGATGCAAAAAGCACAATAAAATGCCAGTCTCCTGAAGCTCAGTGCAGTAACTTTCTTTGAAAACATCATCACTGATAATCTTTCCATCAATTGCATTGTTTACTGAACGAAACATTTGATCTGAACTCAAGAAAAAGAGTTCTGAACAAATGATTCAGGATTTGTGAACTGGATAAACAATGTTTTGGAAATATCTAACAAAAAATAACAACTCATCCACAAATCAGACATCACTACTTTTCTCATGAATTTTAAAGGTTTAGTCAATAGTATAGTCAATAGTGTAGTGGTATATTGAGAAGTCCATCTAAAACAGTCAGCTTTCTAAACATGTGACCAACTTAAATCTGTGTGGGAAACATTTTCACCATTACACAAAATTTCATATTTCCTGGATTCCCATTAAAATTACAGGATTCCACACACAAAAAAATAGCAGAATAACAAGGAACGCATCAGTTTCGGTGAATCACAGCTTCAATTTTGTTGTTTGTCACACAAAGCTATTAAGTGACTTCATAAGACTTGATCATGGGTCATATAGACCAATTTTTGATACCTTTATGTTTTTCTTTTGTTTATCATATATTATAAGAGCTTGACAAACCCATTCACTTTCATTATATTTCAAAGACTGGCTGTATTCTTCAACTAAATCACCTATTGTGCTCAACGTGAGATATAAGACTTATGAGTTTGTAATTACATTAGGGTGAGTAAATGATTTCGGTAGACATTTTCCTTTGAAGAACAAAGTATAATACACTATAATTTGAGGATAGAAAGAGTGGGGGCATGTAAAAGTTCAGAGAGCATTAAACAGCTTCTTTACCCTGGTTAAATGGCATACAGTCTGAGAGTGTGGCAGGCTGGCTTTTATTCTCTGTGTCAGTGTCACTCACTATGATTTATGGCAGTTATTCAGACTCAGGGAACTCCCAGACTGAGAAATATGACTACTGCTGGCTAATTACTTTAGCATTGATGTACCAAGCGCCTGGTGCATTGACAGGGCAAAGTACGGGAAGGAGGGGGTCTCTCAATACACCATCAATCCTCATAGTCAAGCTGTCAATCACACTCCATTGGGGGGCAGATGGAAGGCGGGCTTTTTTCAGCTGGGGGTCGACTGGAGGGCCCAGTCCCAGAACGGCCTGGTTCAAAATGATTGACACCTTAGCGGAGGGTTAAAGGGTACGTCGGTGACCTTGCGTGTGTGTATGTGTGTTTTAGGTGTTAATATGGTACCATATACACCTGTCAATCTTACAAGCGAACAATGACCAGCAGGAACATCTTCCCGGATCTTGAAAGCGCTCTCTACTCCACCCATCCACAGCCATCAATGATTAAGTGTAAATGAACACGCAGTGTATACGCGCACCTGTGAGAGTATCACTAGCATTGCCAAAGGTGTCAAGCCCTATAGACATGTATAGTGCCCTATTCAACTGTAGGCCACTCAGGTGAGAAACTATACCTATCACCTGTACTACTTCATAGCAAACAAGACCTGATGTGTATCTCTTCTCACCCAAAAACCACAGTTCTCACGAAATGTCCGCGAGAGGCTCGCTATCAGTTAGACAGGTGTGCCGGGGTGTGCCAGCATTTAATGCCCGGCTGTCTCTATGCTTAAGCCTCCGGCTCAGACTACACAGTCTTCATCAGGCGTTACTAGGGTTAAGGTCATAGCAATACGTGTGTTTGTTCATAGAAGCTGTATGCTGTGATTACACTCGTGCTAGTTATAAAGGAGCATAATAGAAGGATAACTGGAGCATTGGATGCAATATACAGGTCCTACAGGCTTACTGGTAGGTGGTAGCAATGTTTTTGGAGGAAATCTGAGCAGTGATTTAATGGATATTCACCTTGTGAAGCCTATTGTATCCTATTTTATAAATTTCTAAAGCCTGTAAATGTTGAATCAGTAGCTTGATTATGTAAAAACGCTGCATCATATATTTGCACTTCTCGGTAAGATCTTAAACCTAAGAATGTTAATGTAAGACTTAAGAGTTTGAAAGCGTGAAATTGTGTGTCCAACAGTACTTTAAGCTCATTCTGGTGTCAAATGTGTCTTATCAGTGAGATAGAAACTTCTATTGGTTCTGGAGCAGCGGGGGGTTCATTATACTCCCAGATAAACTGCTATATGCTCATTAGGCTAAACAAACTGAAGGGAATTTAACCCTTCTGACTTAATCTGTGATGAGTGTGAAAGTATGTGTTTGTCTGTTAGAATTGGATTAGAAATTGAGCTTGTGTAAAGAGAGACGTTTGACAGAATTTAAGTGACACCGCTTCTGTTTGCTGTGAGAATGATGGAGGGAGGGAGAGAGAGAAAGAATCAGGAACCTGAGCTGGAGAGTAAAGGCCTGGTCATGTCAAGAGCGAGGTGATGGTCAGACAGAAGTGGCTTGGTGAATAGTTATAAAATCATCATGCAAATACAGATTTTTAGAAAAAATAACTGAATTCAACCTAATAGATCTAAAGTTGAATGAGATAATTTACGTGCAGTTCCAGAGTAAATTGATCAAAAGTGACAATAAAGAGATATAGTTTGAAAAAAAAAAAATACACAAAAATATTAGGAAGCACAACACTTTTCAGCATTAATAACTATTAGAAAGGTTTAGTTAGTACCAAATCATTATATTAGAATGATTTGTGAAGGATCATGTGACACGGTCTGCTGATAATGTAAAATTTGAAAAATATATAATAAACTGTTATTTTAAACTGTACCAATAACTGTAATAATATTTCACAGTTTAACTCTTTTTACTATATTTTTGGTTAAATAAATACTGAGAGCAGAGACTCCTTTCAAAACAGAATAGTAGTGACCAAATATCTTTTTTCTTTTTTCTATAGAATTAATCTCATTCCCCTAATGCTTAATACACCATCATTATTAGTACAGTAAAACATTGTACTTTGTGAAAAGAATACTTGCAGCATACTTTGCTGCATCAAAAAACTTCTTTCCCATTCTATCAATATCCAACATACACATAAACTAGAAAACAATCATTAAATGTGTTACATCAGCAGAATAACCTCATCAATCTTTCCTTATCATTCATTTCTCAGTCCTCACCCCAATAACCCTTGCCCCTTGACCCCGGTTCCTTGCTAAGCATCTCTCTCTTAACAACAGGTATCCTCAAGTCATCAAAACGGAGGTTCCTTTCATCAGCAGAGCTTGAGTAAAACCCACCAGAGCAACTAATATAACATGCTCACTCAGCAAACACTGACAAAGACAATCAACACTACATTCTGCTTGGATTTTTTTTTTCATTTATGTAATGTTTTTTTTGGTCAAAGAGATGCATACATAATATTTAAAAAGATCCTGGCATACACAAAGTGCTGTAACTATTTGGCAACTGTTGGTTCATTGGTATTAGCGCATGGCTGAGCATATGTTGCTAAAATAAACTGTGACAACAAAGATCTAGTGAGACAGAATCAAGCCGTGAATTAACAACACTTTTGATGATTATATTAGATATGCTGTATACACAAACCCCCACGAGCAAACAGTCCACCCACACGCACGAGTATTAAGCTCCAGACAGTGTTGTCATTTGGCAAGGTACCAGTGTTTCCACAGCTTTGTGGTCGACTGAATTTCAAAAACATCCTCACCCCCTCCCCTCCTTACCTGCGCGTACCTGACTCTAACCTCTGCTCTTACTCCGACACCACTGCCTTTAATTACACTAATTACAAGCAATTACACGACACTACTCATGCCTGCCCCAAGGCCTGTTTCTTTCCCCCACCACACTGTGCGATTCTGACGATCTCTATGGCTTCTCTTACAGACTCATGTCATGATGGTAATTAGTCTCCGATGAGCGTGAAGCTCAGAGTTTATGACCTCAAGAACAACAGAAGATAATGGCGTATTTTGGTGAGGGCTGGCTAGTTAAACAGTGCACTTGTCATGGACTGTTTGTGTAAGTCTGAATGAAAACACGATTGCGGAACTGCTGTCAAAGGCACGGTTGTTTGTGCTGTATGGATCTGGATTTCAAAAGGGTGAAGTCTGACAGTATTATTTTTTTCCGCAAACCAATTATCTATTGCAGATGATGAGGTCTGACAGCTATTGAACTGTTTTAGGGAAATTTTCGCTTAGGTTTTATCTTTATCTCAAACTGTCATGGATGACACTGCCAGCCAAATTACCTGGAAAAGCACGTTGTATTATTCAGTGCTTCTGCAGTAATCTGCAGCGTCCTTCAGCAGAGTTAAAGTTAAGCGTTCTTATCTTGTCTTAACATGACAGGAGATGAGTGAGTGATAATCATTCGCCATTCTCACACACACCGGCTCAGCCTTTTTGAGGGGTTTCTCACCCACAGCTGATAGTTGAGGGGCTTCTCGTCTCAGTCGTGGTAAATATTTACTGAGGGTTAATTGGTTAGTCACTGTGGAGGGTGGACTGACTCTCATTCAGATCTGTGTGATTGTCTAAGTGTGCACCACGGCCTGTAGGGAGCTCCACAGGAATAGCTGATGTCTGCATAGATAAAATCTGCTGATACGGACAACCCAGATTCAGTAATCCCCCCTTCTCTCCCATTTAATGCAATTAAACATTTGCAAAATTAACTTAATTGGTCAACTGTGCATTTTTGTTGTGGTCCAAGATGATGCAATCCATCAATAAGTGGTAAAAGGGTTAACTATAGGAGTCACAAACATAAACATGAAGAAATCGAATGCACAGAGACATAAAACAATGTTTTGCCGGCAATTGTATTTCTAAGCAAATGAGGTAAAATATATGAATAATATTTATTAATAAATAAACAATAAACACACACACATATATTGGTCTTGATTATTGTGTCTTATATAGGATGTGAAAATGTAAAAAAACCCCAAAAACTGAACATTGAACATTGAAAAGAAACCTCTCTCATGCTATTTGTAGCTCTAATAATGATAATAATGTGTTTTTTCTACATTTTAGCTATGTCACACCATAGGACACAGTTTACTTTTAATTAATATATCCCCTATAAACATATCATATTTATTTAGGGTTAAAAATGTGGCTATAAAACAATCTGGTTTGTCTCTGTCTTTTGCAAGAACTACAGAACCACAGATATTTTACATTGAATACTTCAATAATTTTGACCTTATAGGGTTCCCGTCAGTGCATTAAGTATTATAAAGATGATATAACACAATATTTGTGGTAATACTAAAAATAATAAAAAAAGTTTGCACCACCTCACAAGACGGCACAAGAAACACTTAGCTACAAATACTCTTCTCCAGGCATGAGCTAGCATGCTGAGGCTGCTAGGGGTGCGCTTGCATAGAACACCACACCAACATCTAGACATTTAGACAACAGACATTTCACCATCAGACTGATGTTTACTCAATATAGCTAATGTCTTTATGTTGGGAAATATGTTTACACTCAAGAGAAGTATGAGATTAAAAATAAAAGGTTGTTTTGAAAATGTAAAATATGCTAAAACTATTTTCCTTGTGTGCATGTTAGATTATGAAAGTTCTTTGGCAAAAAGGATGATGTGTATATACACATAGATGCAGTCAAGACATGCAGAAGCTGCCAAATAATGTGACTCAGGATCAGGAATGTCCGGAATGGAATACTAGCATACTGCTAACTCAGTATACACTGTATACTACTCATATTTAAAGGATCATTCTGCATTATGTGACAAACATTTCAAAGGTCCACTTGACCTCATCATGTTTTATCATGATTATTTTCATCTCAGAAATAATCAAAATAATTTTCTAAAATCCAGAAATGTCAACTCTTGGCAGGCCGATCAAATGTCAAGAAAGAGATGTTAAATGGCTTATCTGGTTCATTTATTCCAGAGGAAATTGAAATCAAGTGCAATGCACACTTTTTAAAATACAACATGTTTGTTAAATGTTTTATTAACCGCAAAGAATGACTTATTTAGCACCTAAATATTTGGGCTTCAGCTATAACATGTTGGAGAGGGTAGTCTAGGAGCAAATATATATAGATCTGTGCTCAGTTTGATTAATAGAAATGAGATACATAAAGTATATACATATTTTGGTGTTGACATTTTAAAAGAGAAATTGTATAGGCAAAGAGTATTGACCGAATTGAGAAGATGCATTCCTTTGTTTTAATACAATAAGGAAAGATAAACACACTTTAATGCAGGGAAATTTGATTCCGTATAGCTCATTATGATTACAATTATGTTGTGCTGTGCTTCTGTGAAGTGTTTATTTACATATTCTGCTTTAAAAATCATTCAGACAGAAAGATGAATACATTCTTAAAATAATTAAATCTTATGCTAGTTCATTGAAGCTGAAGCAACAGCATCTATTGTTTTGACTTTTGTTACTTTTTTCTTAAAATGCACATCAAATTCACATATCTTCAAGCAAACCAAAAACTTCTTCTTTTTTAAATTATGTTTATAATGTAAATCATGGTGGGACATTAGTGTTCCAACAGATGTTCTTATACATTTGTTGCTTCGACATTATGATTTCTGTCTGATTGATCTCTCAGTGAACATTTAAAGCATGTTTTGTGTCTCTACCTCCTACATCCCCATTACCGACTTGTTTGTAAAATACTGGATTTGCGCCATCATCACTGCCTTAGCCGTATGTAATTAGTGAGAGGTCAGAGGTCAGTCTGGTCTCAGCTAGCCTCGATGGGGGGTTAGACTGCACCTATTCAGAGTGTGCTTAGTTAGGCTGAGATGACGGACTTCTGTCCCACCCAGTGGCTTTAGTTATGAAATCGTGGAGAGGCAGCTGGGTGCAAAAGTATAATATATATCTACACACACACACATACATATATACTTAAAATATTTAAAACCGAAATTATCATATATAAATTATTTGATTTAAATTTGTATATCAGTTTAATTTAACTTCTATTCTATAAAGTTATCTTTTACAAATATAAAAAATGATATATAAAGTGATATATTAGAAAAATGTGTATAATGAAGTTATATGTGATACATAAAATGTCATTTAAATGTTTTATATATTTTTTATATATTATATCTTATTTAAATATTGGTTCATATTTTAGGGGGCAACTGGGGGCAAATATAGCTATTTATTCCTTTTATCTAATTGTCAAGTGGTATATTTGAATAACAGAAATGAGAAATAGAGATGTATAACGTGTCATATTATTATAAAGTGATATTAAAAGATACAATTTACAACTTTTTTATAATATTACTTTATATTTTTAATTATAACTTTTGTATTACATAAAGTGTCATATTTAAATAATAGCAATTGATTATACAATATATATAAAACAGAGTTATTTATACATTAGGTTTACTTAATTTGTAATATGCTATATTTGAATAGGAGTAGACATACATATACACATGTACGTGCATACACACATATACATACATACAGTAGATATATAATATATATATATGTTTGTTTTTTCCCCCAAAGACTTACACACACATAAAATTATACCAATTCCTCCCTTTTTTATGCAAATTGGTGTATTTTAATACATTTCTATGCAGTTGCTAAAGTGCCAAAACACTTGAAACACCTTAGCAACTGCATAGAAATGTGCAGAAACACTCAAAACACGTTAACAACTGCATAGGAATGTGCAGAAACACTCAAAACACGTTAACAACTGCATAGAAATGTGCAGAAACACTTGAAACACCTTAGCTACTGCATAGAAATGGGTTAAAATACACCTAAGCTTTAGGAACTGCATAGAAATTAGCAATAATAGTCGGACCGCTTTAGTAACTGCATAGAAATTATACCAGTTCCTTCTTTTTTTTTTTAGTTCAAAAACAACTTTTCATTGTCTAACAGTCTTGTTTTTTATCTCTATTCTTATATAAATTATGCCTATTTCTTTAACACATCTGAATGCCAACTATGAAGCTCTACTGTATTGTTGCACAATTTACAAATAAATTCCTTATTTACATTACATACATTTATTGGAAATAACAAACACACATGCCTCTTGTCTCTCCAGGATTACACAACAGGAGAGCATTAGTTCAGACTAATTACCGTGTGCTGAAAGATACAGAATTGCCTTAGGATCCAACATATATGCACACAAACAGACACTCGCAGGCTTTGCCTTTGCACATTTTTGGCATGAGAGAAGCATGCAATGAAATGAGGTAATTTTAGCAGAGAACACACAGGTCAGATGTGGGAACGTTTACCCTCAAACGTGATTTAATCCCAGTACCACACACAGACACAGACAGCAGGCCCCAATGCCATTATGTGTGTGTTAGTTTGTTAGCATCAGTGCATGAGTGTGCATTAATATGTCTAGAATGTGAACACGTTGAATAGCATGTCAGACTCGCTTTGAGTACAAACCCGAATGGGGCACTGAAGTGTGTGATAGGTCAGATGCCACACTGAGAGTGAAAACGTGCCACAGAGAGAGAAAGAAAGAATGAAAAAAGGAGAGGTGGGGGAGAAGAGCATTTGGAGTGAGATATATAAAGAAAGAAAAAGAAAGAGAAAGACTGTCCTCACAAATCTCAGATGTTCTGTTCCGCACTGTTGCACTCACGCACTGGTGTTGGGTACCGGGTGTTGAGGAGCCATATACCGGGTGTAGGGAGGTAACCGTAGTGACTGCAGGTTACCCTGGTGGTCTCAAATGGGTCTTTTCACCTAGTAGCAGGTGGTCATAAAGCCTATAGTATCTACAAAGGAAGGACTCACTGATAAAGTAAAATGTAAAATGTCACGCCTTAGACTACTACTGTAAAACTTGAGTTTGCTCAACAGTTAAATAAGTTAAAATAAACTTTTTACACAAATTAAACAAATTATTCAGACACTCAGAATGGTTTAGCAACTGCATAGAAATGTCCTAAAAACAATCGGAACACCTAAGTAACTGCATAGAAATGTGCCAAAATACACCAAACACCTTAGCAACTGCGTAGAAATGTGATAAAAAACACTGAACGCCTTAGCAACTGCATAGAAATAAGCAAAAACATTCAAAACACCCTTGCAACTCGATGAAACTGTTCTAAAATATACCAAACGCCTTAGTAATGGCACAGAAACATATAATAACACACAGAACATCTTAGAAAAATGTGCTAAAATACACCAAATGTCTTAGCACCTGCATAGAAACTAAGTTAAACACTCAGACTTCTCAGAGACTGCACAGAAACGTGCAGAAACCCTCGAAACACCTTAGCAACTGCATAGAAATGGGTTAATATACACCTAAGCTTTAGGAACTGCATAGAAATTTGCTACAATAGTTGGAGCACTTTAGCAACTGCATAGAAATGTATTAAAATACACCAAGCACCCTAGAAACTGCATAGACTCAGAGATATGCAAAAACACTTGAAACACCTTAGCAACTCTATAGAAATGTGCAGAAACACCTTAGCGGCTGCATATAAATGGGTTAAAATACACCTAAGCTTTAGGAACTGGATAGAATAATATTTGGAACACATTAGCAGCTGCATAGAAATGTATTAAAATACACCAAGCACCCTAAAACCGGCATAGAAATATGCAAAAACACCTGAAACACCTGAGCAACTCTATAGAAATGGGTTAAAATACACCTTAACTTTAGGAACTGCATAGAAATTTGCAAAATTAGTCAGAACACTTTAGCAACTGCATAGAAATGTATTAAAACACACCAAGTATCCTAGAAACTGCATAGAAATATACAAAAACACCCGAAACACCTTAGCAACTGCATAAAGATGGGGCAAAATATCCAAGTCCTTAGGAACTGCATAGAAATGTGCAATAACACTCAGAACACCTTAGCAACTGCATAGAAATATACGAAAATACACCAAGCACACTAGAAACTGCATAGAAATGTGCAACTAAAGCAACTAAGTAGAAAAATGTGCTAAAACATTCAGAACACCTTATAAACTGCATAGAAATGTGCAATAATGCCATAGCAACTATGTCTACGTAGCAACATGTTCTAGGTGATTGTGCCTTTAAAACTTTTTTTACATTTTCACATTCACTGTGAAACAGGAAGTTGCAGTAATATTCTAATACTTGGCAATCAGGAGAAGTATTAAGTGTTGCTTATATTAAACACTTGTGAAACCACCAATTACTTTCTGTCACAACAGATATATAGCCTTGAACTTCTGTCTCTTTTTTTCCCAGCAGACAACTTAGATTCTATTTCAAGTTAAAACAATAGCTGCCTGTGGTGGTAATCTAAATTGAATCTGCACTGAGCCTCCTTTGACCTCTGTTGGATGTGACTTGCTAAGCGTTAAGCAAGAGTTCATCACCTCATACATACGTCTCTCAACCTGTCAGCTCTGCAGAGACATTGAAGAATTATTTACATTGGGAAAAAGCCCATATGAGAGAGAGAGTGTGCGTTTGAGACTGAAGTTTAAAGGAAAAGAAGGAAGGAGACAGGAGATGAATAACAGGAGTGAATGACAGAGAGAACAGAAAGGAAGGAAAGACCAGGAAAGTTGAATGAGGGACCAGGCAAGGGTCAAAATTTGGCACATGTTAAATCTAAATGAAATCTAAGACTTCTGAGCACATGTACACACACACACACATACACTTTAGCATCTATAAAACATAATAATAATATTAGCTATTTGTTTTTACTAAGATAAAAATGCAACCTGAACTACATTAAGTGGAATTTACTATTTACAAATAATAATAAAAAAATCATGCATTTCTTTGACTTTTATTTATTTTTAATTCCACTTCCTTATACTGGAGCGATGCATTTCTGACAGCGTTTTAGGAAAACATAAAGACACAAATTACAGTTATAGTAGGAAAATCGGAGAGCCCATCCACTCAGACTGAGCGAGCTGTTTTTAAGGCAGGGAAACATTCATTCAGTAAAATGATGTGGTAAATTAAAAAAGATTCATGGCTTGGTGGTGAAAGAGAGAGTGACGGGGAGAAAAGTAGAAAAGAGGTGCTGAGAGAGAACAAGGGAATGATGGGAGTGAGATCAGAGGGGATTTTTCCTCCACTTGGGTGAAACAGACACGCACTGCCTGAAGGTCTGTTGATTAAAGCAGTCTTGCTGTCTCTGCCTCTGTCTGTCTGTCTCTTGGTTTCTCCATCTGCAGGTCTAATTAAAACACATTTGAGGTTCATCCAGTTCTCGAGATAGAATGGGAAAGAGATGCGAAAACTCTAGGGCTGATACTATCAGGATCACTTAAAAGGATAGTTCACCCAAAAATTTTAATTCTGGTATTATTTACTGAGCCTCATGTTATTCCAAAACTGTATGACATTCTTTATATTGTGTAACATAAATGAAATAAAAATAACTTGACAGGTTCAGAATGACATGAGGGTGATTAAATAATGACAGAATTGTAATTTCTGGGTGAACTGGCCCTTTAAGATACACTTATTTCAGGCAAAAGAGCAGATGTGATATACGGGTGAAAAATTAACCAGTATATAAACCATACTTCCCCGGATGATTGATCAAATTGAGAATTGCAAATATGTATTTTTTTTATGTAATGTTTATCTAATTAAATTCTCAAATAAGCACAAATTTTCATAATTGGCCGAATACAAGTTCAAATTTCCTTTTTTTATATTAGAATCAAAAGGTTTTACAAAAGGGATTTTGGATGTTTCTTTTTATCACTCTATCATAAAATATGTCTAGAAAAAAGTTTTTAGAAATAAAAAGTTAAATAAATCAGACAGCTGATATATGAACAACTACCTTAACAACTACCTTGCCACCTTAAACTGTATCATTGAGATTTTGTTCTGTTTTATTGAGATTTTGAAATAATTTTATTATTTTATTATTATATTTTCTGTTTCAATTTTAGTTATTTTTATTTTGCTGTGTGTTTTGTTATTTCTTTTTTTATCAATTCTTTTTTTAATGACTATATTAAACATTTTATTTCAACTTTAGTTTTGCTGAAAGGGTCAGTGTGCGGTCACTCTCATTAGGAGCACGGCCGTGTGCTGGTCTTAAGAACACAGGATTACACTTGCTCCATCCTATAGGCTTATGTCTGCACAAAAGCACAGAGTGAGAGAAAGAACCAGAATGAGCAAGTCTCCAACTGCTAAACTGCAGTCTAGCCTTGCTATGTTGAGCTCAAAGCCTAAATCAAAGGCAGAGATTATGTGGCCCACTGACCCGCTAGAGTACAATAGAAAACAAGGACAGGGTCAACTTTATTATAACTGTCTGAGGCCTCCTCGCCTCTTTGAGAATCGGGTCATACAGAATGAAGGTCTTTTTCTTTTCCTGAATGAACTTTTTTAGTCTTTTCTTATATAGTACTACTAATCTTCATATGACAATGAGAAAAATAATTGTGATTTTAGGAAACCTCATGAGCTCCAAGAAACTGCTGTCACTCAATATCATGACAAATATATTCACATTGCTAACAGCTAAAATTGAATTTTCTGATTAAAAATGTGTCTGTGTATTTCACAACCTCACAAATCAATTACAATTGAAATAATAATCATTCTGATCTTTTGATGACATAGCTTCTATATGTCGCCATGGTTAATTTTTGACTGGAATGAAAACAAAGCGGGGTTACGTGTTAAGTGTTGTTTAACCACATACTGATTGTTCAGCTGATAAAATATCTGTTCAAAGAGAAGGTTCCATAGACAAAAAGGACTGTAAACAATAAGTCTATTCCTTACAGTTTCATTTTCTTCAGTTTTAAATTCAGTATGACATCTAATCAAACTGAGTGTTGTGGATGTTTAATAATACATTTAAAAACAGAATTATTGCATTTCTTAGCAAAGTTGTGCTCTGGGATTAACCTCATCTTTCCTTTTACCTGCTTTTGACAGAACATGGAAAGTCCCAAAGAATTATGCCTTCCAGCTGTAAACCATACCACATTATTAAAAGAGATACAGGAAGATTTCAAACTTATTTGCCCTTTAATAACATGATAATAGGGTCAGTTTCAAATTTCAGATAGGAAACTAAAATTGTGTTCATTGCTGTCATGACAATAAATTTTGAAAATAAATAATACATTAATCATGTAGTACAACCAAGAGAACGACAGGAACTGTCTGTGTGGAACTAAAGTTTTATATACATATTTATTATATATTTATTTTTCTTCAGCGAGAATGAATACAAGTAATCAAACATGACAGTAAGGGCTTTAAGAAAAGTATGTTTTTCAAAAAATCTATTTCATGTAAATTTTATTCTCCGTTTTTTTTGTTTTTTTAGCTTTATCCAAAAGATAATCCTGAAATGATGTATCACAGTTTCCACAAAAAAATAAATGAATTAAGCCACAACTGTTTTCAACATTGATAATAATAATAATAATAATAATAATATTGTTTCTTGGACAGTAAAATATGCATCAGAATAATTAGCAAGGATCACGTGACACTGAATACTGGAGTATGCCTAATAAAAATTCAGTAGTGAATATATTACATTTTTAGAAAACAAAAATGTCTAGTTTAAAAACGGTTTCTATTTCCATGACATCAGATAATCTCAGGTGATTATGTGCTTTATTCAAAGTTAAACATGTCTAATATTAGTTTAAATTTCATTTTGTGTGTCTTTATAGCCATACTGAAAGCAACAACAGATAGTTTACTTCAGATCTTGAAAATAAAGTAAAAGATATTTGTTAAAACTGTAAACCAACAAATATTTTCCATAACAGAGATTTTATCATTGGATACATTTAATGATATCTAAAAAGGTTTAATATTTATGAATTAGATAATAAATGTATCCATTCTGTTGCGTTCTGATTGGCTGTGATATTTGATCGATTCTGTCGCATCAAGTCTGGTGTGGACACCCAAATTGCTTGTCGCTGGAATTTTATTGCATCATGTGTTGTTAGGACACGGTATTACTGTTATTACTTTATTATTTATCGAGTTGAGAGAACTGACTCTCTTTTAAGGGGGCAGTCAGGGGGCAGTCGGGGCGCAGTGAGGGCCTAATGGATAGAGAGTCGGACCTGTGGGTTTGAGTCCCAGGTCCGGCAAGGATTGTGGGTGGTGGGAGTGAATACTCAGCACTCTCTCCACCTTCAATAGCATGACTGAGGTGAGACCCTTGAGCAAGGCACCGTTCCCCCACTGCTCGGGGTGTGTGTGTGTGTGTGGTTGTTCACTTCTCACTACTGTGTGTGTGTGCACTTGGATGGGTTAAATGCAGAGCACAAATTCCAAGTATGGGAAACCATACCTGGCCACTTGTCACGTCCTTTCTTTTAAAACATAAACCCCCCAAACATTTGAATGATGGATGCATAGGAAAGTTAAACTGCCTGGAAGGTGTTTAATTAATTAAGAAATTGTGTGAATGGCAACCTGTTAAATAATGAGTGGTTCAGACTCCTATTTGATGTCAAGAGGGTTTTATACTGAGGAACTGTGTCATTGTACAGACTTAGAGAAGAATGTTTCAACATGTTTCAACTGACTAACCACCATTCAGAGCTGAATTCCGCTATGAGCGAGAGTTGAGATGTGTTAAGGTGTGGGTGTTTGTGTTTTGAAACTCTCGTCAGTAAGTATTGCACAGTCATTTGTGAATAGCAAACCACAATAGTCTATGACATATGCCACACCCATGCTTAAAAGTATGAGAGGAATTTCCTTCATTTTTGGCCAAGAATTTTAACCTGGAGTTGTCCTTAAATCCCCTCTTTTCCTGCAGTTATTAAATTATATTTGATTTATTTACATATTTTATTTATATTTATTTATATTTACATAATCTAAAAGTGTCAAAAAGCGTATGGCCACTTAAGCCTGAACATATGATGCGATTTCAAGTTTTCCTTTTTCTTTGGAGTGTTTGGAGTAAAGCTGTTTTTGCATAAGATAAGATCCCTAAAGTTGCAAATACATTTTTAACATTTTGGTTTTTACATGGTATGAGTACATTTTTTAAACATGGTATTATTCACTATCAAATGTAATTGAAAAAATTATCTTGTCTGAATCAGGAGTGAAATATGCACAGATCAAGCACCGATCACAAGTGAAAAAAATCATAAAAACAGTCCTAAATAAATATTTTGGTGGATTTTGATGTGAGAGGATAACAGAGGATGGACGTTTTTACTGGAGAAAGCATTATTTTGGATGATCATTTTTTTTTTTTGACCATAAGGAACAGTTTAAAGGTAAAATGCTTTAACAACGAATTTGTAATTGATTTACTCCCCATAAGACATTAAAGGGGTCATATAATGATGTTACTAAAAATAAAATTATCTTGTGTATTTGGTGTAATGTAATGTGTTTATGTGGTTTAAGGTGCAAAAAACACATTATTTTCCACATACTATACATTCTAGTTTCTCCTCTAAGTCCTGCCTCTGAAACGGGTACATTTTGTACAAACCTCATCGTTCTAAGAAAGTGAGGTGTGCTCTGATTGGCCAGCTATCCAATGCACACAAAAGGCATTTGTTGCATCCAGTGGGGAATTAGTTCTGTTTTTTACACGTCGCTCCTCACATTTGTGATCAGAGAAACAACAAGCACTCCCCTTCACTGCTCAAAACTCGTGTTTGAATAGTACATAGCTGGTTCTAAAAAAACGTAAAAATGCGTAACTTACTTACTGAGATTGTGACTCAGAAGCGCCAGAGTGTCCTTGAAGAGTTGGAATTGCCCTCTTTTATAGTTTTATAGTCATAGGTTGCTCTGCAGGTTTTAGGAGTCAAATCTCCGTAAATGCGCTAAACACACTTTAATATTTGTGCTGAACTGTTCTGGAACAGTGTTGTGAATACAACCTGACCACTGATTTCAAGTTATGTCCTCGTTTGGAAGTAGTTTCACTTTCACAATGACACACAATGCGCCCAGCAACCGGCAGCAACACTAGAGCGAGAATAATAGTTCATTATTATTCTATTATTATTATTAGTTTTTTAAACCAATCGGCAGACGCCGTGCTATGCCGAACAATGGCCGCAGCTCCTGTCGAAGCTCGCCTGAGAAGGCGGAGCCGCCTATAAAAGGGTCAGCTTCGCACCAGGACTTCAGATTTCTTCTCTTTCAGCAACGTGCATCTTTGCTGTCTCTGACTCAAGCCTTACGCCTTTGAATACGCCACTGCAGCTGGACGATTCCCCTGCCGCCATCCAGCGACTAAGAGCAAATTTCTACTCAGAAAGACGCCGGTTTAAGGGGCTTGCACACCAGCACAGCTCTCGCGTCCCTCCCTTCTCGACAGCTCTTTTATCTGCCGGTTCTTACAAGTGAATCAAGGCCCCCCCCGTAAATCGAGCGGCTTTATTCACCTCGGCAGATAAAAGGCTATAAATAACTACAGAGCAGGGTAATTCTCACCGCGGCCGGACCCCCGCAAGCTACTCTATTTATATCCTCTGTCTCGCAAAGTTCTGGACATGATACTCTATATTGCTGCAATAAATGGGTCTGTAGAGTGCCCTTGCAGCGCTGTTTTAAAAAGGCGCTATCTGCTTCATAGTCTGCCTCGCATGCTCATTGACTCTTTCACGCTATCATCTTCTCCTCTCCCAGATGAGAGCTACATTTGCAGTGATATTGAGTATCTTTACTGAATTACGCAGACACAATCCGCCTCCTCAATGTGTGTTTCAAGTAAAGATTAGTGCACCTCGTGTCTAGCTGCACAATTCTAATAAGTGCTCTGAAAAAGGCGCGAGCGGACAGCCTGCTTCACAATCTAACCGCGCGTGCTCGCTGATGCGCGCACTCACTGACTCTCTCACGCTCTCTTAACTGAATTATGCAGACACAGTCTGCCTCCTCAGTGTGTTTCATGTGGGGTTTAGTGCATCTCGTCGTTGAGCTGCACGATCCTAATAAGCCATCTGTATGAGACGCCGTCACAGACAGCTCATGCCCCATCCCCAAGGTTGTCTGGAATCTTCTTTCCCATTCCTGAAGAGACAGGGACCCCGGCCCTAGATAGCGCTGGACCTGCGGCCTACAGCACTGTCCTCTTAACACAAAAACAGCGGAAAAGTCTAGCCCCGTAAGCTGCTCCATTTCTGTCCTCTACCTCGCACTGCTCCAGGTATGACACTTAATTAATAGCTGGAAACACTGGGTCCGTAAACCGCCCATACAGCGAGCTGTGATAGCGCACACAAACTCAAACAAGAGCAGTTCCTCTCAAAAGCATACACGCGAGCGATATGCCCTAAAAAGCGACAAAGCGCTCAATATAATAAACCCTTCTCTTTGACAGAATGCCTAGCAAGTCATTCCCGGGGTTTCAAATAGGCTTATGGGGATAATAAAGAGACAGTTACACCCTTCAGTTGCAGGGCGGCCGTCGCCATTCAGCGACGTCGTCACTACTTCAGTTACGAGCCGCACCACTCATGTGCTGCGGACCGAAGTGAAAGCACTGCTCTTAAAGGGGCGTGACAAATTTTGTCCCCCGTCAGAAAGTGAAAAAGGGTTTTTGCAGGCAGTACTTTTTAGTCCCCAAACGAGATGGCGGTCTGAGACCTATACTTGGCCTGAGACATCTGAATCGCGCCGTTATAAAACGGCAGTTCAGAATATTCACGTTTAAAGCCATTCTCTCGCAGATACAGCTGACAGACTGGATGCTCACTGGACCTGAAAGATGCATACTTTCATGTATATCCCCTCAACACAGGCCATTCTTGAGATTCGCCTTCAAAGGGAACAGCATTCTATTATCCAGCCCTTTGGTCTCTCCCTGGCCCCACAAGCTTTTACAAAGTGTACAGGCAGATACGGACTGAGACAGATGGGAATCCGTGTTCTAAATTACCTCGACGACTGGCTCATTCTAGCCAGCTCGCGAGAGGAAGCAGAGAGGCACAGGGCATTCTCCTCTGCATTTAGACCATCTTGAACTCAGGGTGAAATTTGCCAAGAGCATGCTGATGCCCAGCTAACAAATAAATTCCTGGGCACTGTAATAGACTGAATGCAAATCAGAGTGCCGACCTCACAGAGCGTGCTGTGACAATAACGCGTTGAGCCTCCTTTGGGATCGCAACGCTTCATCCCCTGAAAGTCTTCAGAGTATGATGGGTCTACTAGCCACAGCCTCAACAGTGTTACGGCTCGGCCTCTTACAAGACGGCCGCTGCAATACTGGTTGAAGGAGCGGGTGCCGCCACGAGCTTGGCATCACAGACGCGTTAAGCTCAAACTGGACGGCGCCTGCATTGCAGCTCTCCGTTTATGGGAACGCACCCAGTGGCTGCAGAGAGGTGTTCCCATCCACATTGTGTGCAGAAGGAAAGTGATAGCGACAGACACCTCCACAAAAAGGTGGAGTGCGCTGCATGAAGGCTCACCGGTCGTGGCCCTGTGGTCGGATGCAGAAAGCAGCTTGCATATCAACTGCCTGAAGATGCTGGCAGTATGGCATGCTTATCATGTTTTCCAGGAGGGTCATTCATTGAAGTGCCTATTCAGATTGTCTGCGGGCCCAGTAAAACTTGTGCTCGATAAGGGCAACACACATCCCCGGCAAACTGAACCAGGGAGCAGTCATTCCCCTGAGACAAGACCTTCTCTCTCAGGCAGAGGGCTAAATCTGGCACCCACAGCCCAGTCTGTGGGCCCTACATGCTGGCAGCTCGACGGGAGCCTATCTGCCTCCCCGAGCGCATACTAGACACCATTTCTCACGCTAAAGCCCCATCTACGAGACATGCTTATGCTTTGAAATGATCAGTTTTTTGAGGTGGTGCGCGGAGCGCAATAAAAACCCCTCATCATGCCAGATATCTCTAATTCTAGCCTTTCTGCAACACCTGCTGGATAGGGGACGCACCCCATCCACCCTTAAGTCTTATGTGACGGCCATAGCAGCCCACCATGACCTTATAGCAGGCCAGACTGTGGGTAAGGATTTTCTTATTATCCGTCTTCTAAGAGGAGCTAGACAGCTTAGGCCCTCTCGCCCTCGCACCATCCCCATGCTAGAAGCCCTCGGAGGCGCGCCCTTGAACTGCAAACTGCTACAGTGAAAGCGCTGATGCTGAAAGTTATTCTGCTGCTGACTTAACATCAGTTAAGCGAATAGATGATTTGCAAGCGCTGTCTGTCAGCTCTGTAGAACTCGGGCCCATTAACCCTCTCTGCCCCGTCAGGGCATTAAGAGCCTAAATTGGGTGGTTGACCTCCTTAGACGGTCTGACCAGCTTTTGTCTGCTTCGACATCCGCTCCAAGGGGCAACCGGTCTCGAAGCTAAGGCTTCCAATTGGTTGCAGATGCTGTTTCATTGACTTACTCCTCTTTGGGCCAGGACTGCCCCATAGAAGTAAAAGCTCATTCAACTAAGAGCATTGCCTCATTACGGGCATGGTCTAGTGGAATTTCCCTATCAGAGATTTTTATATAACCTGGCAAAGACCAGGTTATAATCGGGACGTTCCAGCATTACATGCCACGACCCTCTCTGCATAAAGGGTTAAAACTTCAGTTCGTTATGTTTGGCCGCTGCGCACCCAAACAGCGAGCTCAGGATCGCGAGCCTTAAAGTGCTTACCGGCCCGCTGTGTTTGACTGTGATCACTCAAACCGCAAGCCTGGGCTCACGAGCCCTTGTATGTGCAATCAACAGTTCACCGCCTTTGCCCATTGCACGTGCAAGCGGCGAGCTCAGGCGCAAGCCTTTGATTATGTAACCTTATTGCTGTGTCTGGCCGCACACATACAGTGTGGCAGGATTGAGTTCCCATAGCGTCTTATCAGACGCAGTACCAGTGAAGTGTCGAAAGGGAACGTACAGGTTACTTCCGTAACCCAGGTTCCCTGAGACACGGGAGCGAGTACGGCGTTCTTTGCCGCGCTGTATACCCGTCGCTTCAGTCGAAGTAACCTGAAGTCCTGGCGCGAAGCTGCCCCTTTTATAGGTGGCTCCGGCCTCTCAGGCGAGCTTCGACAGGAGCTGCGGCCATTGTACGGCATAGCACGGCATCTGCCGATTGGTTTAAAAAAATACCACTGCAACGACCAATGGCTGTGCAGTTTCACTGCGTGATTGAAAAAGGCTTCAGTTAGGAGGACAAATAGCGTCGTATCAGACGCAGTACTCGTTCCCGTGTCCCAGGGAACCTGGGTTACAGAAGTAACCTGTACGTTTAGAGGTGTGTGTACAAGTAATACCTTTTATAAAGAATATCTCTTTGGTTTTGAGACTTTAGTCTTTGAACTTTACAGATCTTCATTATGCACCAAGAGCTTGTAACACACTAAAGAGAAAGGATAGTAGATGGATTACCTTTGGGCTATTGTCGCAGTCTTAGCAGTGGACTCTGATTTTGACAGCACCCATTCACTACAGTGGATCCATTGGTTGAGCAAGTGTAACGTTACATTTCTGCAAATCTGTTTTGATGAATAAACAAACTCTTCTACATCATGAATAGCCTAAAGGTAAATTTTTGGGGGTAAACTATTCCTTTAATGCATAACACTATTGTTTTAAATAAAAACATAGCACAATAGACTGTTCACAATAGGACAAAATATTTGGACATTGGCTGGCTGTCAAATGCTGGATCGAGTCCATAGTTAATGTAATGAACTACACCTGTGGTTACTCTTGACAGTGTGAACGCCACATATCCATTAGATCTGTCTGCAGTACCTGTGTGTATGCATGGATACGTGCAATAGATTTGACTGTGATAGTAACAGACACAGTGCGGCTAATTGCCTCCATTACAGTGTGGCAATGTGACAGCTGCTGGGGAAGGCCACACAAGGTCAATTGTGCCCTGTTGGAATGGCTGCACT
The DNA here is from genome assembly GCA_032359435.1 of Enteromius unitaeniatus. NCBI lineage: Eukaryota > Metazoa > Chordata > Actinopteri > Cypriniformes > Cyprinidae > Enteromius > Enteromius unitaeniatus. The sequence goes on from JAUMHI010000061.1 coordinate 6,350,349, forward strand.
CTTCCCTGATCTGCCACAATAGATTTATACAGACAGTGATGAAAGGGGACGGGTCTTTCAGTGAGAGATCAGTATGTACCCTACATGGGCCATCAGTCCAAAAACACTCTTACTGTAATCTCACTGTCTGGCCTTTTGACGTCAGTTGCTTGTGGATGGAGTCACTAAAGGTGCTGAATAATAGTGGCTTTGTCACTGCTTAATGGTCAAATTATGCCTGAAAGGGTGAGAAAATACACTAGAAGAGAAACAGGTCAAATGTACTGAACAATAACTGTAAGAAGTTAACAGAATGTTTTTCTTGTTTAAACAAATGATTTTGAATTAAATTATGCTGCAGATCTTCTCTTTGGATTTTGGCCGAGTGATTTGACATGACTCTTTGTTACAGTGTAATTATACATTTAATTACTGAGCAATATTAATTAACTACATGCACTTACCATATGGTTAGGTTTAGGATTAGGGTTTGGTTTAGGGTTACTTGCATGTAATTATGCATAATTTATTGTTATTATCATAGTAAGTACATGTAACTTGGAAACCAAGAAAAACAAAGGAACTCACATTAAAATAAAGTATTACCAAAATCTGAAACTCTGTCCTAAGAACTTTGTCTTGAACAATTCCCACATACACATATGCAAGTTCAACTGCAAGGTAAGCTCAACAGTTGCTCCTGTCACCTTACATTACAGAGCTCATACAATGGCATGAGAGACAAAAAGAAAGAGTGCCAAAGAAAACTGACAAACTGATAACAGCACTAAATCACCGTTAGCAGGCAATCTTCACAAGCTCTGTGACTGACACTACTCTCCAAACTCATCTCGCTAAACAACTCTAACCAGCACCAAGCCAATGGGGCAATGCTCATCGCCGTAATTATATCATGCCTGAGGAAGGCTGAGACACAGAGCCATGCAAATTCAGATTAAACCTGCAGCGGCAGGGGCCAGTGTGTGTGTTTGTGTGTTAGGGACAGGACCTTTTGATCATTTGGGCGCTTGGAGGGCATGCTAATCACTCCTGACAGGCCCTTTCCGACAGATTCAGCGACAAACTTCTCGATTTTGCTCTGGTTTTTGAACTCTCCTCTGCCCTGCGGGGACTTGTCAAGCAATCTGATGTCAATGACCCAATTGTCCACTGGGCCCTTTCGGATAACCCCAATGAGGTCCATGCCCCGTCTATTGTCTGTGAATGAACTCTAGCGCTGATTGCATTTTCTGGTAATTAAGCTTGTTCTCTCTCCCCACTCTTTCTTTCATCGTGGGGCACCGTTTGGTGGGTTCGCATTAGCAAACGGGGTTCAGCGTAGTGTCACTTGCGTGATCGCACAGGTGCTGGGTTTTCCCACCGTACCATGCCGCTCATTAGGTCATCGTGATGATGGAAGCACATATTGTTTAATTGAATTCTCATTAGTGCTTGCTACAAAAGACCAGCCACTGACCTCGTTGCTCGCAGGGGCACCAAGCTTGTTATATGCATATCCTTTCGCATAGGGTTTAATTATGTTTTGAATAAACCGTGGTTTGAACGCTACGTGCTGGAATTAACAGTTGCTGGAGTAAAGGGATCTAAAGATGCATTTGTATGCATGTGTTGGTGTTATTGCACTCATAAACACATATATAGTACTGCAATAGACGCGATTCTTTGCCAAAAAGCTTGCCTTTCACAGAGTCACTTCTGATCACTAAGGTTTATGAGACAGGAGCCACCAAAACCCACACGTACACTAAATATACATAAGCATGTGCCTTTCAGGGCTCCAAGAATATCCTTGATGGTAGTGTTCTCTTCCAAATATGTCCCAGGACACATTATTTCTGAAAAATGAACTCGTCCATGGGACGCCACCCCAGTGATCTGTCAGGCACCTATTCAAACACAATACTTACTCTTGTTCTGGATGAATATGAATGTGTGGTGACTATAAATAGTATTTGCTCCCTTGAAAGTTCTCATGTTTTATTGTTTTACAACTTTCATTTGAATTTCATTAGAATTTCATTTGACCTTTTTGACACTGAAAACGAAAATTTTGTTTTATGTGATAGCTACAGTAGGGTACTGATTAGATTTTTTGGTGACTTTTATATTTGGTGCGACAAAAAAAAAAAAAAAAAAAAAAATATATATATATATATATATATATTTTTTTTTTTTTTCTTCTTTCAGCTTCACAGATAAGATCTGATTTCATGTGTCATTCATTGGTGATGCTCGTTACAAGATAAAAATAAGCATCCAAAGTAATAGCATTAACTAGTGCTTTCCCAATTTCTATGCTGTTGACTGCAATGAAAAAAAGATCAGATTTGGATACTGAACAAATTAAAATGATCAGTTGCAAAATGCAAAATATCCATTTCTGAAGCTTTAAGACAAAATGAATGATGCAACTGAATGAATGAATAAAAATGTGTAAAAACGTTTGCATGTTCATACTCAAACTGCAAAAAATCCATTGCTGAATATTTAGAGACAATAGTTTTATTCTGAGTTCCACAATGAGGATGTAATTAGCAAATTGTATATTTATATGGACAAGAAGCAAAATGAAATTCTGATAGTTTGTATTATAAATCAATGAGATCTTTATAACAGTATAACAACTGACTAATTACTAAAAATGCATATAAATACTGTAGCAGTTGTCACTCTATATCTCCCAATAATGTCTTAGTAAAGTTTAAGACCTATATGTCTGACTTTTTAAACATTTTTTCCCAAAAATTTTAATAAGGCTTTGTCAAGTCAACATTCCAAGTTCATTTAAATTTCAATCCATATGTCCCATGCAAGTCAAAAATCCATTACGGTCAACATTTTTTAAAAGCACCACACTTAGAAAGTTTTTTTTCATTTGTTTTTTTCCATTTCATCTTGACTTCACACTTGCTGCCTGCCTCTTACATTGCTAACCCACTCCAGGTGGAGTGGCGCTGGCGCCCTAGAGAGATAGTTGGGAATTGCAAAGGGGGCAAGAAATGTCAGATCCTGAAAAAGCAGTGAGAGGAACCCGATAGTGGCTGGGTGCTGGAGGTCTGGACTGGGGCAGAAGGGTCTGGGGCTCCGGGTATTGAGGGCAGGATTATTGGGGACAGGCTGAGGAGAGATGAGGGCAGAGAGCAGTCTGACCCAGCGGGAGAGAGACAGAAAGAAAGGAAGAGTGGGTGAGATGGGGGTTAAAAATTCAGAGAGGCTAAAGAGAGGAATGAGATTCAAGGAATGCTGGAAGAACCACAAGGTCAAAACAAGGAAAATGAATGAAAGAAACAAAAGAATGAAAGAAAGAAACAGAATAAATAATGACTATTTCAGCTAAACTTTTAATGGAAATCAAAAACAATAATATGCAGTATTGTAGTTTGATTCTGTTTAGTCACTCGTGACATTTAGTGGTTAAACATTTTTGTGTAATGATCTCTATACTGCTCCCGCAACCATTTCCTTCATATTTGTGATAGTTTCATGCCTCTTGTATGACTTTCCTGTCTTTCTTTAACATAATAAAAGTCTTTTATATTTCAAATAAATGTTACATTTATTTGCTAAACATGTAATCAATGAGAAATTATGTATAGTCATCTGGTAATAGTCACAAAATAAACTCCTTCAAGGTGATATCAGATCCACTTTGTATACATCATAATCATATTGCTTATTTTGAGATCATTTAGATTTTTAGAATTGTACTGACCACAAGCGATAGTGTACATTGCACTATAAAGACACACATGCTACTGTTTTAATAACGTGTGATTAAATCACAATCAAGTAAATGTAACAACTGATTCAACTTTTAGTAAGGCTTTATCAAGCCAACATTCAAAGTTAAATTTTAAAGACAGAAAGGCTATTGTTTTTTGATTAAAAAGCCTTTACCTGTTCACCAGTGGTGTCACTTCTACACATCAGCACTCATAAAAACAAACTGCACAATTACGTCAATACAGAGTAAGCTTTACAATAACACACAACGTATCAATGAAATAACAAGATAGAGATCATTGCAAATGTTGATTGAACCTTCAAGGCATGTTCCGGGTTCAAGTCGAGTTAAGCTATGTCAACAGCATCTGTGACATTTGTAAAAACATGCAAAAATGTGATTTTTTTTTGGTAATGCATTTAAAATGTGTTTTTTTTACTTTTAAAGCAACACTTTAAACATTATACTTGCAAACATGTAATTAGTGTGATCACAATCACAATCAATAAAATGTACATTAAATTATTAAAGAATGTAAAGCATTATTATTTATTTATATTATAGATTTTTACATTCATTAATGCAATTTTATTGTTAGTTTTTATTAATTTGCTGCTTTTTTATTTATTATTGTTCTTTTACGTTTTTAAATATAATAATAATATAATATAATATAATATAATAATATATTAATAATTTTTACAATTTTTTTAGATTTTTGATTTATTTCAAATAGCAAAAATGCTGTATTAAATTTAGTTAACAATAATAACCCAGGATTGCTGAAGTTTATCCACCTAGAACAGAATATCACATTGATAAAAATACAATTTTATGTAATTTTTAGTTTAATTATTAGACAGGAATTAACAAAAGAAAGAATTAACTGCACTATTTTTTTATTATATGCAACATATGCTGTCTAATAGAGCTTGTTAGAATAAATACCTAGTAGTTGTCCAAGAAAAAGAAAGTAAAAAGAAAAGTGTGGTTTTGATATACACGGTTGCGGACCAACAGGTAGTTTCACTCTCTCACTAATGTCTCCACAAACACACACTCATATTCCAGGAGGACTTGACCTCCTGACAGATGAGCCTATTTCTCTTTCATTCTCTCTCTTATTCCCCTCATCCTTTTCCTCTTCTCTTCCCCTCTTTTCTCTGATAGCGTCTGAGACACAGGACGTCTCCACACTAAAGTGCTGAAAGACTTGGACACGTCCTGTGACAAAGACCTCAATGAAACAACTGCTGTTGGACCCCCCACACATACACACACACACACACACAAACACACCAGTCATTGCATTTATCGGCCATCACTGTCAAGTCTTATTGAAAAGTATTTTTGTATTATCACTTGTTGTGCAAGTTAAAATAAATATAACTGGCATTAAAACAGGGTGTTGTTTGCAGTTCAAAACTAGCAGCACAACACGTGGCAGCTTGTTTGTGACGTTAATCTCTTTCTTCTTTACAGCCTAAAGGCATAAATATTTAAATCAGGCGGCTCCTCATAAAGGTTAAACACATATTCTCTCTGTCTCACACACACACACACACACACACACACACACACACAAAGTCTCTGAAGGCTGCTTTCAGATGCATACTCACTGTTAATCTAAAACTCATGCAAATCCTTCATTCCCCCGTTCTGTTTTGCAAGTTGAACCTGAAGTAGTAAGATTCTGTTAAGAAAGACCATTACAAAAACGTTATGGGTTTGTTAGGGTTAAATCTTTTAAAATGTATGCCTTTACAGATGTTCCCTAAACTAACTACAAACGTTCCCTACTTTGGTAAATGAATATGCTGGCCAAACCAGACAGTGACTTTGAAAAACAAAACGTGACTGCTTCCAGTGGTCAGTGGAAGAACTGCAGTATGACAGACAATTTGATTAAGTAGGCACTATTAAGAAATTAACATTTATTTTATTAACACACTGGGCTAGATGAGCTTATACCTTGCTGGTGTATGTACTGCTAAATTATGTCATTAACTGTATATATATATATTCCTGTACATTTTGAGTGAATCATTTGCTCATAAGTACAGGATACTAATTAAAGAAGATGTTTTGGTACATCAAACAGGTAAAAAACTAGAAGTTGGATTTTATTGTTTTATTAGTTTTCATCAAAGAGACTCATAACACAGACTGATGTTTCACGCTGGCTTCACAGCATTATCTAGCCCATCAAACAGCTTAAAGCATAGAAACCAAGAAAAATACATTTTCTTCAAAGAAATTTCCACCTGTCCCTAAAATTTTTCCCCCCACATGTATGACTTTTCCAGGCCTTTCAAAATCCCCAGATATTCTGAAGTTTTCCATGACCTGTTTGAGGATCATAGAAAATAAACTTTGTTTTAAACCTTATTACTGGTTTAGATCCAGAACACATTCACACATCTGCATACATATCCCTAATAAACAGGTTTTCCGCCATCACACAAAACACATTAACAAACCAAATCCTCAGAGGCTTTTCCCACACATCTAACTGTCCAACACACATGCACACAAGGGAAAAATCATCCTATTGTTTACACAAGTACAGTCTTCTGTCGACTAGTCAGATTCAGTCTCCTGTTAATGCTTTGCAAAGATAAAGCTAGAGTGTTTTGGTCAAATGATATGCTAATAAGTGCATGCTGTTATTTAAATTTGAGAAGACAGAAAAACGTTAGAATCTACTCAAACAAACAGGATTACAATGAAGATACATCACTCTGAAATGGATTGCACAAAATGTTTTTTAAAAATACAATCCCAAGACATTCAAACTCAAGAAATGTATTTTAAAGCCTAAAAGTCTAAATACTGTTACATAAAACAACTTAAGATTACAGTTACAAAAGTTTAAAGCATATTTCACCCCAAAAATTGAGGAAAAATCATTTACTCTTCATGTCATTCCAAACCTGTATGAATTCTTTTAAACATAACATTTTACTGAAACTCTTTCATAATTTTCTCACCCTTAAGAACTTCCAAATCTGTATGAATTCCTTTGCTCTGCCGAAAAATTTGTAATCAGGATGTTTTGGGTCACCATTGACTTCCATAGTAAGAAAAAAATACTCTGGGAGTCAATGGTGACCCAAAACAAGGGTTTGGTTACAAACTTTTTTTTTTAAATATCTATGTTTGGAAGGACAAAGAAATTCATACAGATTTGGAACTACTCGAGGGGTGAGTACATGATGACAGAATTTTCATTTGTGGGTGAACTATTCCATTATAATGCCATTTTCAAACTTTCAGTAGTCCACTTTAGAATTTCAGAGAAGATTATGAGTAAATAACTGTTAACGTTTTTGTTATACTTACACACTTTTATGTTCTTTATCTGTCATTTTGGAGCTTGCTTGACAGGCCGAATGCCCATTCACTTTAAATGACATGGAAAAGAGTAAAAAATGGATTTGAGTGTGGAATGACATATGGGTTAATAAATGATAAAAGAAGTTTAATTCTGGGCGAACTATAGAAATGTAAACATTAACAAGCTGAAACACCGATGCATACAGAAAACCCTGCTAACATGCACTTTTTAGTCAGTTTTTTTCCCCATTTCATTACTGTGAAAATAGGCTGAAAGACACACACCAGAGCAAGGCCATCAGGGATATATCTGTGCTACTGTGTCCATGCAATTTGTGATTTAGATTTAGATCAAGTTACAGATCAGATACGCTCAGATCCACTTTAAATGAAATATTTAGTACAATCTCAGTCTTCCTGTACTCATATTAGGCTTTGGTACATTTTTTTCTGAACAAATAATGCTGCATGCAATATTCTCTAGTCATCATTCTGCATCATCGTCACTTAGTATTTTTTCATCTGTAGAAAAAGCATCTACTAAATGAATAAACGTAAAAGTCCATGTTCATGCTGTAAGTATGTTTGTCGTTTTGTGTTTAGTGCTGCTTTGAAAGAGCATTAGCATTAATCCGAAGTTTAGGATTAAACAGTTTTAAACCGAGGATTAGACTGCAGTTTTGATGCTGATCCCATGTGGGTTTGTATTGGACAATCAAGGATGGTCAAAGGTGGATGATGTAATCAACTGTCGCCTTCTGGGTTTCAGCTTCAGAGAGCCGTAGCGAGGCTTTAAAAACAATACAACATCAATTAAGTCAGGAAGTACTACAGTGGGGTCTGAAAGTCTGAGACCACCAGGGAAAATGTTTGTATTTTATATCCTGCTTGACATTATGATTCCACTGAATATAAAATGTTTGCATGTGCAAATGTACCTCTTTGCGTGCCGCTTTGGAACGGGTGAGTTTCACACTCTGAGATCTGCGTAGACCCTTCTGCACTGACGCCTCGTCTTCGGAGAATACTCCATCTGTTTCCTCCTCACGACCCTCCCCTGCTTGTTTATATGGCTCTGTTGGAGCAGATGCACAGAGGAAGCAATAAAGATCTCAAACAAGAGGAACTGAACCTTGAAGGATTAGTTTACCCAAAAAATGAAATTCTGTCACCATGTTATCACCCTTACGCCGCTCTAAACCCATATTGTGAATTTGTGGAACAGAGCACAATAAAAATATTTCATACAATCACAACAAATGGATTCTGAAGCTTTCAAGCCTCATAAAAAATGCAAAAGTGCAATTAAAACGATTGGAATATAGTGAAAAAGTTTCTCTATAACTAAATATATAAAAAATAAATAACTAAAAAGTTATTCATCACTGATCTCTTTAAATTGTAATTTCAGTTTTCTTTTGTCCTTGAATGAAAGTCATTTTTACATTTTTATTTTTATACAAATGGTTTTCATATTGTTTTTTTCGTTAATGTAATCGATTGACCAGCTGAACTTTCAGGATTGTTTTTTTTATTCTACCACTAGAGGGAGACATAATAATTATTTTCTGATGACAGACAGTGTGCTCAGATAGGGTTCACGTGCCCTTGAGGTTTAAAAAGCAAAGTTTAAATCTTGTTACAATTCATTTGTTTCTGTAGTTTAATTGAGTTAAATGTGTATGTAATAATTTTTCCATAATCAGTTATTATTATGCAATCAGTTATGTAATTAAAGGAAAGGTTCACCCTAAAATTGTAAAAATATACTCACCCCAGGCTATCCAAGATGTAGATAAATAGTTTTTTTTCATCACTTGCTTCATATCATTGCAGTGAATGAGTGCCATTAGAATAAGAGCAGTTGATAAAACATTAAAATATCCCACATGTTAAAGTATTCCTCAAGCTGTGTGTTTGTAATAAATCCATCATTAAAACAACTGTTGCTTCTGAGTCCTCGATCCATAATAAAGAATAATCCATAATAATAATTTCTCCAGTGAAAAAGTCATTGTCTGAATCAGGAGAGAAATATGCATAGATCATGTAATGCTTACAAGCAAAAACAAATTTATTGGTGGATTTGAATGTGAGAGGACTTCTTACTGAAGGAAACATTATTATGGATTTTGTATGCGTATTTTGGGCAGAAAGCGACTAAAAATAAAATGTCTTAAGGATAGATTAGTTTCTTAAACACACAGCTTTTCAATTTACAAGATGTAAATTGATGGACTTCAGTCATGTGGATTACTTGATTATTATGTTGTTTTTATAAGCTGTTTGGACTCTCACTCCCTGCAGAGAATCCATTGGAGAGCAAGTTATGTTATGCTAGATTTCTCCAAATCCATTTTGATGAAGGAAAAAACTCATCTACATCTTGAAAGTAAATTTCCAGCATTTTTGGGTTAGCTATTCCTTTAATGCATTTATGGTACTTACCAGATTCAGCAGCGCTAGGGTTAGCAGGCTGGAGGGTCCGTCGGCTGGGGTTTGAGAACACCGATTGTTCAGGGGGTAACTGTGTCAGGTCTGGAATACTGAAACTCCTCAGACGTTCACTGATGGCACCCTGTCCCTGTGACATGAATCATGTGGTCAGCTAACATGGTGCACTGAGTAAACAGAATTCAAGAACCAAACACCTCTGAAGCCGTGGCCAACTTTATAATAGACATCTGTTGTTTAACTTCCCAGTTAATAATGGTCTAATGTGTGACAGGTTAAAGCAGAATGAAAAAGAAAGCGAGTTACCTGGGCTAGGTGCAGCAGCTACTGCTGGAGATTAGTTTAGCATGTAGACAGAAAGAGAAAGGAAAAAAGAAGATTGAATTGATCGAGATAAGAACAGTAGACCTTAGCAAAAACAAAAGAGCCTTATCAAAAACAGAAGCATTAGGGCTTTAGTTCTTTTTTTATGAACCAGACATGGCCAGACAGACACATTTTATTTTAAAAAAGCAGTCAAGAGAACAGTAGAGGCCGCAGTGAAGAGCACATGTGTGTGTCTATGTCAGCATGTCATTAATATGCTGTATATTTTTGTGTGTGTGTATTTGTGTATTAGCAGAATGATCCAAAAAAATGATTTCTGAAGGATCATGTATCTAGTAGCACTGAAGACTAGCACTGTTACAGTTATTACGGTTAGCCTTTGTAAACATTTAACTAACAAAAGTTCTTTAATATTTCTTCAAATCTGGTATAGCCTTATATATACATTTTTATATATAAAAAAAAAATATGTATATATATATATATATATATATATATATATATAAACTTTTTATTTTGAGTTAAAACAAAAAACAAAAACCAATGTATCAATGCAAAACAATGTTTCTGTTTACATGGAATGAAAGCTGACCAAATCAGCTTAGTTAGCAAGGTTAGCTCAAATGCCTAACAGTGCAAGAGTGTACAAATGAAAACATGTGTCTGTGCAATACCTTCACAGCAGCAGAGACAGCAGCAGCAGCCGCGATCGTGAGACCCTGACGCCCAAAATTCACCATGGTCTCGTAACTCCTCTCTCTGGCCTGAACAATATATTCATCAATCTCCTGAAAAACAGAATGTGAAACATTCAATAAATCTACAATGTAAATTCACCCTTAACCTCCAACTAGAAGTTGTTTGACAACAAATAATTACAGAGGGCCGAGAACAAAATATGCAGGCCAAGTTAAACGAACCATGCAGTTTATTGTACGTTCATAATGATCATGTAATTGGCAAATCCAACTAACCCAATCCATCTGTTTCTCTCTTAACATCCTTTATGTAATCATTGATTATGTAATATAATCAATGATTCTATAATACATTTTAGTATGGCTATGTGTTCACTGTCAGTGAACGCCTATACCCAGGGAGCATGATGATGTGTTTAGGTCATTACCCTCTCCTTGGATGCCAGCATAGGGTGTAAGAACTTCCTGTAGAGGACACTGGCTCCTCTGGTGTAGGGAGACAGCAACCAAAAGACGAAAGCCATTTTCAGTTCATAATAAACTGGAAACCTGAAACAATAAAGTGCAATCAATGTGAAAACAGAGGGATGATGCAAGACAAAAGAATAAATTTGATTCAGGCATTGTCTATGATTTTCAGTCACTTGGAACTCAGGCTTGGTGAATCAATATAATGATATGTTATGAAAAATTATAATGAAAATATAATGAGAAATTGCAATGTGCAGGTTTAATGGCACTTTCCGCAGTATTATTACACTGCATAGATGCATCCATACAAAGAAAATTGGACTAATATAGGAAAATCACAGCCAGACATTTTTTTTTTTTTTTAATGTCACGAAACTAATGAAACGCACTGGAATTTAGCCGAACTGAAACTGAACTTAACAGACTGGTTCCTCTAACTGGCCTGAGGAAAACAAACGGAGCTCAACATCTGCAACAACAGATAAAAGTCCTCTTCATTTACCACAAAGGCTAGATAGTGAAAGTCATACAACGGAGAATAACAGAAAAACGTTAATAAAACCACTTGATGCAAAATTACTCCACGCGATCCATTAACAATTATGTATTTGCCACTTTTCAGACTTTGTGTGTATATTTACCAAGCCAAAGAAAGGTCCGTGATGGTCTCCACCACTGTGTAAAGAGCAAACACAATCCAGTACATCATCCATCGCACCTGTCAAACCACAAACGCAAACACAAATGTCTAGTAAAGGTACAGAAGTGCTACTTACATGTAACTACCATGTACATGCTGTAATATATGAATATTATTAATTCACTAATATGCTATACATCAAAGTGCAGTGGTATCACCTCATTGTACCGTGGTACAGTTACAGTACTTTTTGTAAGGAAAGAAAAGGAAGTACACAAACCACAAACAGTATTAAATTGCTCAACAGCACAGGGTTTAGTTACTGACAGCCTCCATCAGATACGAAGAGTAACAAGGATATACAGACAGTTTAGCTGGAGCTTTTTACCTATTTTGGTTATTAACATTCTCTTAACTCAAATTTTAAGATGTGAAGAATCAGTAGAACATGGATAGAGATATGCACATGCCTTTATAAATTGAATACTCACATATTCTTTGACATTCTTGGATTTGACGGCTTTAAAGGAGTAGTACGCAGGAAAGAGCATTCCAAACAAAAGACTGTGAAAAAAAACACACGTGTATGCATGATATACTGTTATGTACTGATAGGTTATCAGACACTATTATTTCTTTTTGCATTTGGATTATCTTTGACTTCATCTAACACTTAGTCTTTAAAAAGACACAGTATTTTATAAATTTTATCTTGAAATCTTGTATATGTCTAAATTAACTTGTGGCATTTAAATGAACTGATCTTCGTTTATGGGTTTTATTTTACATTTATTTGGACAAAATGTTGCATAATTGAGCAATTTTTCAATTATCGGTGGATATGCACAATATTATATTTGATGATAATCCATCCATCTGGTAAATCCAGCCTTTGGTTACTGGCCTGCTCAAATATAAAAACAGAACATTGATCTTTTTGACTGCATTCAAAATACTCTATTTATTGTGATGGGTGAGACTGAAATCCTGTTGTTGTTTTTTCAAAGAGGTTTTAAATTCTCAGTACACACACAGTAAAATCACCGCCTTTACTGTAACTGGCTTGTGTTTCTCTGAACCATTTATTTTCGAGTAGCTATGGGAACGACATCACTGTCTGATACCGTCTAAAGCTATGTGTGATCATGGGTGTGCGTGTGTGTATTGTGGTGAGGGACTGTTGGATGGATTCCATTTATTGCATAACGCTTCTCCACTCTAAAACATCTCTACCATAAAGCAAAATAAGTGAAGTCAAGAGCAGAGGCCATCTCTTACATCTCTTAGTGGAACTGTTTGTAATTAAACAACTGCAGCATCACCAAGTCACTATTTCTAAACACAGCCCATCTTGCTTTTACTACTAGTCCGGAGAAAGTGTTTAAACTTCGAATGCTGTGAGAACACATTAGAGTCACAATGGTTTAGTCATGCATTTCCTATTACGCTGTTCTCTGGGAGAACTCGTGAGGGTAAAAAAAGAAGGGAAAGAATTATAAATGAGTGTGTGTGCGTGTTACTGCACATCTCTAAAATAGCTAGGCCTTGTTTGCTGGCGAATAATTCATCATTTTTACTTACAGTAAGATGCAAAAGGCATTTTAAAAGACCTTTAGACTTTGAAACCGACTATAATATACTATATATAAATGTATTTCTATCAGTTACAACCAAAGACCTTTATCTTTTCTATTGTCAGTACACTAAAGATAACCAAACCCACAGCAAACAGCACCTAGTGAGATGAAGCACAGAATGTGCTTTGCTGTGCTGACCTTTTCCGCAAAGAATTGGACACACCTACTGTAACATTACGGTCTAGCCAGAAAAACAGCAGTTCCTCCCTGGCAGACAGGGACTTTGAATAAAACAGGTCTCCAGCCAAAAACATGATGAATTTCCTGCTGTTCTCCACTACGTCAGCAAAATTAATATGCCTTTTTTTCCCTTCAGCATAGAATTTGTGAATTTTTATTACGGATGATTCAGAAAAACTTTCTTACATGTGATTTTCCACGATTTTTCCATGACTTTTCCAATGATTTTTGATGGCTGGATAAGGTTTTTGTGTACTTACAAACAGTAGTTTCCAGCCTAATAAGCAGACTACGTACTGTAACCTATACATTTATAATCAATATAAACATTTAAATGGCTTTTTAACGTTTGCTTTAATTTGCATTACTTTTAAAGGCCTGGAAATTAAGCTTTAAACGGTATATTTCAGATTTTCCAGGATTGTGGGAACCTTGTTGATAGTAAAAATATATTAAATAAGATTACTGAATAATTTTAGTAACTGTAACGGTGTTTTAAACAAAGTACATGTATAAACTTTATCATTTTTTCCCTATTTTATCCTGACCAACAGCAAATTAACTACAATTTGCTTCATGCATTTATAATATTGTTTTGTATTGTTACATTGTAGATAATAAAGAGGCAGTAACGTTACTTTCTGCATAGATGTTATACCTGTATGAACTAAATGCGCAGTCAGCAATTTTACTAACGCTCAGAAATGCAAATAGTTTTCAATAAGTACTCACACGATGACCCTGGATATAATCCAAGACACCATCTTTCAACCTGTTGCACTGTTAAGCTATGAAATTCGACGAAGGTCCAGTCCAGAGGCATAAACTAATCAAATTTACTATAACTAATAATAACTTCGGTCTCGCTTCTCCAACTGCTAAAACTCAAGCCCTGAGTTCCTTTTTTTAACGCATGCTTCCTGATATCCACACATTTGCAAGATGACATCGTTATTTGACGAATAATCACTGGTTTTAAGCTGTTGTCTTCTCTCTACATGATGTTCCGTTGTGTTAAAAGTGCATGTATTGTTTTCCTCTTCGCCGTCCTTCTCGGACTAGGAACGATGTCACCTTTGATTGATGGCACGACTGGCCACTGATTGGACAGAGACTCTGGTGTGTCCCGCCTTCTGCGCTCATTGATTGGACAACTGAGTCAGCGCCAAACAGGGTCACAGGGCGGAGCTGCTGCTCATCTCTTCTTGTGCTTTTTGCGTACTATGATAGGAATGATTGAGTTTGAAAAAGGTCATTTGTAAAGGTTTTCTTATTTGAATATGTAAAATGCTGCTACATTTATATTTTTTAGTTTTGAAAACGAACGTATTGTTGTGTAGTCTGATTTGCCATCTTTTGGCATCTTTTAGAAGTACAGTAGCAGATGATCTGAAAGCTAAGAGGTAACGTTAACTAAAAGCATCAAAGCTCCAGGTTATCTCCCTGGAAATGCGTTGATAAAATATCGTGTTAGTTGATGCATCCTTTTTTGGTTCTGGAGAGAAATCAAGCATATTTTATTGTTGCAATAATGTAGGTTAGCTTTATAATAGGTGGTTACTGTAAATGCTGCATTGTCTTGTCCTATGAATATAGATAAAGGTAAAGATAATGCAACAGAATGCTTATGCATTGCTAAACAATGAACAACAGCTGCAGATTTTCTGCCACATCTGGTTTAGGTTCTCTTAATTTGCTCTAAAGTCCATTTTGCAGTGTGTTAATATGCACTTAGAAGGGGAAAGCAGGGTAGTTAATGGTGACTTTAACCTTTATGTTAGAGGTCCTATCTATGATCCTTTCACCCACGCTGAGAATAGAAATGGAAATTCTTGATTGTAGTACACAGGCTCTGAGCACCCTCAAGGAAGTCGTTCTCAAAAGAATTATAGAAATCTTGGCAAAGGTTAATGCATCATTGTGTTGGGGGCTTGGTTGTCATGATAAGCGAAAGTTACATTCAAGGGGCCTCAGAGAAGAACTGTGTGAGGGGCTAAACAAGGTCAATCCATCTCAAGTGGTCCAGTAGAGTTTTACCATTTATATTTTTGATTACTTCAAAAGCATTGTTATTACAAAAACCGAGATTCGGGTCTCAGTGCTAAACGTTTTAGCGAGTAAGTATAGTGTGCAGGCAGAGCATGCAGAAATTTCACATTTGAGACCAAAAAAAGCGCCATTCTTTGTATTTTTATTTGTATTTTGCATTTCTAACTTTTCCAGATAATGCCACCTGGAGTCATTAGTTTCACAATTTAAGCGAAAAAAACATTCGCTTAAATTGTATCAATTTCCCAATAGCTGTCATAACTTAAACCTTTTTTGGAGCTAACATGCCAATGTCATGCTGGTTTCAGGAAAACAAGCAAAACTGATTACATTTGATTAAATGCAAGGTCATTTTGTTTTGGGCAAAAGTGTCTGTAAGATGTAAATAATAATAGAATAAAAAATGTCTATATATTTATATATAATAAACTGATTATATAATATTTATATATAATAAACTTATAATAAACTGATATTTAAACAGTTTAATATTTTAAATGATAGCATTTATATAAAACTAATTTATATTTTAAATACAATGTAATATTTAAGCATTTTATGCTATATTATTATTATTATTATTAATAGTGGCATAATAATAAATAATTCAACAATTTACGAAACAAAAATGCCAAAAGCTCCCTTGGATTGGTTCAAGGTTGGATGCGCGTGCCCTTGTCGCTGGCGCGTGCCCCGTCCTTCAGCAGAATCCCTGCGCGCGATAACGCGTCAGCACCAAGCAAAGGATCACTAATATTTCCAATGAATGGTACGTCTGATAGCTGACGAACTGCAGGAGCTTGATCCACTCTGGCATCGCGGATCCATACATCAGGGGGAGACGGGGCGTGTTTGAGGTGAGAGTGAACAGAAGTGAGGCTTTTATGATTGTGTTGTGCATTTTATTGGTGATGCCAGGTTTCTGAGGTCTCGTGCAAGGGCTGCAGTTCCGCCTGAGGAGCTGTCTGTGGTTCTGAAAGGGTCGGGTGGCTGTGCAAGACTCTGCATTTCTGGATGCACGAAAATTAGCTTCCTGCTCCCGTTTCTGGGGGGTTGAAGCAAGATAAGACAGCGAATCTCGCTTGACACATCATAAGGCGTTCGCATGCATGACACACGGAGTGCAGCGCGAGGTGGAACAGGGTTTGCATTTAATTGGCTGTCCCACCGATATTACAAAACTGAAAAGTATGTCTGATCTGTGATCTGCTGTCATCAGATTTGCAGCGTTTACTTAATAACCTGTTCCTTTTAACCTTGAGAGGGAAATCATCGACCAGGCAGCCAAATAATGACTGTTATCCAAATGATAGCTCTGCATTTTGGTTTCCACTAAAACATCGTTGGTAAAGCGTGGTTGCAATGACACAGTTAGGTGGGGATTATCACAAAGACATTGCCAACTGATCAGTTCTGCACAAATGAAGCATCTTTGGTACAGTAATACTGTATATCATGTTTTGATGTTTTAAGCAGCCAGGGGTATTGTGTGTGTGTGTGTCTTGCTTCTCCCTATCAGGTGCATACATCCACTGGAATAGCTGTTTCGCAGAGTTTTTCAACCATGGCGAAGAACAACAGTCTCCATCCAAACAGCAATGGAGAGACGGACGACTCACCAAACCAGCTGGTTTACAGAAAGGTAGGACTTTGAATAATTCTTAAGATGGTTACTTTGTTAAAGGCATTGCCTTTTTGACAGGAGTACTGTAAGCGTTGTTTTGAGTGCAGTTTTGGGCGTGAAAAAAAGACATGAAAATGGTGTGGGTGATAAAGGGGTTATTTGCATCACTTTTTAGTTTCTTTTAGAAAGATTTGGACACAAATCTTGAGCAATTTTTGTTAAGAATGCATTGACCTTTTTGGGCTATGGGTTGTCATCTGCTATAGTTATGTTATATTTAATATTTGCTTTTGTGACATTGAGTCATTCTGTAGGGCATTTTCTTGAGAAGCAACAGTGTTTTGAAAAAGGAGATCAAAACTTTTTTGACCTTTCTTATTCTCCGTCATTTTGATGATTGGTAATTTGCTCATCACTGCTTGAGTCAAAGTCATTTGTTAGTGCTGATTGGGAAAGTCTGTCATTGTGGCTGAGAGCCACTAATGTTACCCCTCATCCTATGGAGACTCAAAAAAGAAACATGAATTTTTCACGAAGCCATTATCACATATTTAAAGACTTGTGTGGGAAATTGCAGCTTCAATCATGGTCAGTCGTTCTTTCATTAATTAGCATGCTTAAATGAGCTCTAATGATGAATCAGGTATCTAAGTACTTCTCTGTGATTAATTCATGATTCTAGTTTTCTTGCTGACATGAGGACTTTGCAATCTATTGAATATTTTTTATGCATTTGTGATGATTTTGCCTAGCGATATCAAATTAATCAACATTGCGATGAAGCAATTTTTATTTATACATTTGTTCTTTTTAGAGTGTTAAGTATCTCTCATTTAATGTTTTTGTGAATCATTCCAAATGCTTAGTTTCAATAAAACTCATAATAAATATTTAGAGATTTGTGCAAAAAGATGAGTTTTGCTGCCAGATGGTGTAGTTACGACATCTACCAGCAGGGACTAACAAGGCCATGTTACCAGCCAAACCTTGACCCAACCCTCTGATACAACAAAGACTTGCGACACCAAAACCTGCGCGATCACTAGTAGTATTTCCTCTGTCCTGTACCAACTTGCCCTCCCCACCTCTCCTGAGCATGTTCAATTTCAATCTGTTCCCTCAGGTGCGGCTGAAATATGTTGTCAGAACGTGGCAGTCAGATATAGTTTGGAGACAGTGAATCATTCATCTATCAGAGGCTGCAGCATCTTCCTGCAGGACTTTATTTTTTCTTCCTTCTTTCAATTCATTTCCTTCACCCTTCAGTTGATTTTCACATTTCCTCCATGCTGCTTCAGTCCTATTAGGTGTGCTGTGCCGTGGAGGTGCATGAACAAGCAGTGCTCTGCAGTCAGAGATACTGTGGCTCTTCTCTTCACATCACAAGACATTAACTCACCCAATTCAGAACTAATAATTACTGGTCAGCCCCTTATCACTAGCTTTACTAATAAATCTCAAAGCGCTGAATAGATTTTTGAAGGATCTTAGACAGAATGGTGCCACTTTTCCCGAAAGAATCGCAACCATAAGTGGATTGTAAAGAAGGCTGTGCAAATCGTCATAGAATTACAGACTGTTTCCCAGAAGCATTGTAAATTTAAGTAGTTCTTGAAAATCTTTGATTTACAACTCCTTAGGAGTAACTGTAAAAAGCCAGACTTGCACAATTACTTGTGCACTCGATTCAGTATACAATGACTTCTAATAATGTTATATGTATTAGAATGAAAGTCTGTGCACCTGGTATTTATCACCTTATGGGGACCAATTGTCAGAATTAAGTTTTTTGAAAATCCAAAAATGCACACAGTTTAGGTAGGTTTAGGTGTAGGGTCTGTATATATATATTAGTGCTGCAGTACTGAGCACACATAATATATGTGTGTATACAGTACATTCAAGTTTATGTATTTATATAAACTTTTATTTTAATGCAATTAATCATTTGACAGTACTAATACAGTATATATAAACAATTCTTAAGTAGCATGAGAACCACTTTCTAACATGATGTCCTTATTTGCTCATTTTTTATTTATCAGCAATGCTCCACTGTTGCCTTGTGCTCCATAAAAAAAAATTATAAATATAAAAGTACACTTACGTAATTACAGTAGCAATTAAAACCCAGTAAAAAGACACTCTCTGACCATTCCTGACTGAGTTTGTATTTCTTTGGAAAAATAGAGGAATTTGGTTTTAAATTGGCTTGGAAATGATAAATCATAAAGTGCACTCTGTGTGATTGGTCAACAAAAATCATTAAAAAGCATTCATTCCAATAAACTACAACTGTAAGACTGTTAAACTGTAGGAGTGTAATTCTCAGTAGTCTGCTTGACTAATTCCTCAGTTGATGATAAATTCTCATTAATTTTCTACTTTCTGTTGGAAGTGTAGCATGTCATCAAGCAAGATGCCAGCAAAAAAGAAAGAAAAAATCCTCAGATTAAAAATCGACTTCATTAATCCTTGCTATTAAATGCTATTAAATACTATTTTCAATGCATTTCACAACATGACTGGTCACTGTTATAAAGTACTAAAAGTCACAGGACCTAAAGCTGAGCCCTGTGGGACTCCTTAGAAATACTGCAATATTTGACTATTTTAGTGTGACTTACTGAACGTATCAGCACTACGAACTGGAGGGAAAACATTGACATTATATAAATCATTCTGCAGCTTTTTTAGAATGTATTTTTAATACTAGTTTTTATCATTCTATATCTTTATATACCCTTTTCTCACTCAGCGCATAACACAATGATGAAATTAAATAATGATCTTAGTTGTAAATGATGGCAGTTTTACATAACTTGGTGTTTTAAAGCATATAGCTGTTCTGCTTGGTTTCGTACTATGAGGAAGAGGCAGATACAAAGTCAGAGAAGGGTGATACAGAATACTAAATCAAGAAGTGTACCTGTTGTCAGCTACATAGTGTCCAAAGGTGCTGGAGAAAGAGATGAGTCACATGTCCCTCAAGTACAGCCTTCGGCATGTTACAACACAGTTCTACATGCAAAGTCTTCACACTGTAGTCCACATAAAGTGTAGCTGTGAAAACTAAAAGAAAACATTGACTTGTATATCCATTGTGACCTAAATTGTTAAAAATAGAGATGTGACAAAATGGATTGTGGTTTCCTTGCTGGGCCTATGAGATTACTTTTAAATATTTAACCACAGAATATTGAATGACACTGTACAGTATGTTATTATAAATCTTTATTATCTAATCTTCCTTTTTATTACTTTTAATTACGTTTAACTTATTACTTTTATCTGTTGATGTGACCTAATATGTTTGATTTATTGATGTTAAATAAAATTGTAGGCTTGAATAAAATTCATTAATGTAGATATTACTACATGAATCAACCCACCAGCATGATAGATTATTTATTTTTATAGAATTATTTATTTGCACACAGTGAAATCAGCATTTTTACATTTTTACTTTAATTAGACTTAAGCGGTTTAGTTTTATTAGTTTAGTTTTTAGTTTTATTTTCTTATTGTTGAAAACACTCAAGGAGCATGCAATGCTAAGTTACAATGTTAAGAGTCCCTTCTGAGTCATTTCAGTAAGGTTTCAAGAATATGTAAGTATGCTGTATAATGGCAGTCAAGGGCTTTCGCAGAGTTAATCCAAAATGTTCTTGATTTTCCATGGGCAAAACAACTCACAAGCACACTTGTAGCTAAATATATACAGTACTGAGACACACGCAGGCAAACGTATAGGCTCATAAACATAAACTCACACACATATATATTGTGGTGCTCCTAAGCTATAGTTTATAGCCCGAGGCATCATAAATTTCTCATATTAAAAGAAGCTCAGAAAATGCAGTTTTCTTGCTTTAGACTTTCCTGTTATCACACTGTTGAAAATGCTCAGTCACACAAACTACTGCTGGTGAATATAAAAATCTCTTTTAGCTGATGGAGACACCAATCTGTTCCAACATGACCATCTCCACTTCTGCCTTCTTTTCATGCATAATTCATATCCAGACCAGCATGCCTCTCTTTTTATCACGCTGTACACCCTATGTTGAGTGACTACTACAGTATCTTGACCAAACCCAGCTCCATTTTTTTATCCCGGCCTCCATACAGTATGAGAAACAGGGTTGAATTAATCGAGTGTTGAATGGCTTGTCTTTTCTAATCCCTTCTTCTTGATTTGAGGAATGCACATACTTCATTGGTGGTCCGTGACCCTGTGTGGAGTTGCCATCGGTGACAGACTATTATGACTCATCTTAACGCTCTGCATACGCCTGTCTTCCGGCTGTTACGTCAGTATGGTTTTGAGAGCGGTAACATATGTGCTGTTAGCGGGGGTTGTAGTGGGGAATGAGATGGAAATGCGGAAATGTCTCTTGGATGAATTTTTAGACTCAAAACCATGTTGCGTGACTGACACTTAAGCGGATGTGCCAGCTTCTCTTATTATCACACTTAACGTCATATGTTTTTTTGACTGTTCTAGGTCTTAGATGATTAGAAGGTCTTTTGCTTTTTGTACTGTGTGTGTGCTTGTTTGACACACTCGTGTGCATCTGCTTTCCCACATCCCAGCATGCACATACATATTTTTAATATGTAATATTATTTATATATAGTAAATAATATATAGTATTTATGCATCAAATTTACTTATGCAAGACCATTCAAATGTTTGGGGTTGGTAAGATTTTTTGTGTTTAAGTCTTTTAGGTTGAATTTATTTAACAAAAAAAGACAGTCCAAATGTAATACTGTGAAATATTATTACAATTCAGCTTTCTGTACTTTATATTTTATTATATATTTTAAACTGAAAAGCTGGATTTTTTGCAGTCATTACTTCAGTCTATAGAGTATAAGGATTATTATTTGAAATAGAAATCTTTTAAAATATTATACATAGCATTACTGTGTTCTTGTGGTGTAAAAGTGAAAATGAAATAATGTTACTGGCACCAAATTTTGAACGGTAGTACAGTAAATGCATGTTTTAATGGAGTTTTCATTCTCAAAAAAAGAGCCACAAAATAGTCCATTGTCATAGTATATGTTCATATTTCTTTTGCTGTGATGCATTTACGATTTTTCTTCTTTAGCAGTGTCAATCAAATCATACGACAGACTAGCAGACTGCAAGATTGACTTGTCTCTAATATTTTTAGCAGTGGTGCTTTAAAGGGAATGACTGTAGAGATGCAAGTTTTCACAGAGTGTTGTGCCAAATGCAGTGAATCACTGACGACAGTTAACTCTGCCTGAGAAGTTGCATCTTATGTTTAATTTAATTAACTTTAAAGCCCTGCCACTACAACCATTACAGCATCACTTTTCCAATAAGTCAACCACTTTCAATAAATTTTAAGACAATTACTGTCAGTCTTCAAATTATTTGCTGAGAGCAATGTTCCTGTTATTTTGTATAATCCACCTCAAGTTTTTGTTACGACAAAGATATTGTGTAATAAAAGATTATAGATTTAGCCTATATATTTTCGTTGAATTTCTGAACATTCTCTCATTTAAGTCAGTGCTGTTTTTAGATTTGTCGTTTATGTACACAAAGTACTCTGGATAGAGATTCAGACAACCTGCCTCGTTGATTACGAAAATGTATATTTTTGCATCCCTTTTGAGTGCCTGTTGTTGTTTTATTTCAGTCTACAAAGATATACATATTTCCCCAAATTTCTATCTGGAAAACATAAGGTTTGAAAATTATATGCTTTAATTATTCAATTAACTTAATGCTGCTTCTCTTGTCTACTGGAGTGGAGAGGGCAGAGCATGAGTGAGGCTTTCATTTCTTCCTCTATGGGAGCCAAGCAGCAGACTTGAGGGGCATTATGGGATTGACAGCAGAGTGGAGCGAGTGGTGAGATCATCAATAAGTTGGGAAATGTGCAATTTGAGAAGGGAAAATCATTGGTAGGCAGGCAATTGCTGTGAGGTGATAAATGAGTCATAAATGATCAGCTTTCGAGTTTCTTGTGGATTCAGTGCTTAAATCGCATTTTACATATTGCTTTAATTATTTCAATATGGCTGAGCTGTGCCTGTGTTAATGTAAATTAATTAAATTGTCACTGTGCTAAATTGAAACATGCTTATACAGTAGGATCCAAAAATCAGTTTAAAAATCTCAAGTTATGTCTTAAAATCTTATTTCTGCTTTAATGACCTACATGAACTCATTGTTTTGCACAAATTTGCTTATTTGATTAGTGATTTTTTTGTTTTTAAATGTTCATAGTTGTAAAATATTCCAGGTTTAAATGAAATCAATATACACCAATGATGCAATTTACTGATGCGACATGCCTTACTCTTAATCTTCATGAGAGTGTGTATAGATCGGTTTTATTGATAGTACTGATCTATGTGTTTGTTTGCATTGAATTGTTCTGTGTTGCGTGCACTGAATGCTATTAAGGGTCATAGATGTCTGTGAGTGTCCTAACATTGCAGTCAGCGGCAAGGTCTGACTTCATAAACGATCCGTGTCATATTGACAAGAGTGTCAGCCAGCCAGAAGACTTCAATATCCATACATGAGTCTTTGCTTCTGAACAGAGAGACAATCAGATGGGCACGTCAGTCAATTAAGCCTCGTCTGTTGTTGTAGCCCTCAGGAGGCAAATAGATGCTTGTTTATTTGACTAGATTTACAGCAGCTTGATCCAAAATGAAAATCATTTAACCCTGGAAAGTTAGAGCAAAGCTTTTGATGTCTTAATTGCATGAAGTGTGTTCATGTGTTAATTTCCATTACGTAATGCATTTCTAAGTGAAACAGGATATAGATCTATCTATCTATCTATCTATCTATCTATCTATCTATCTATGTTGATTATTAATCATTTATTTAGTCTGCGCAAACCTTGCTTGACATATGGTTTCAATTAAGCATTTCTTTTATGGATGGACTTGCTCTGTCATTAAAATGTGAATGTATTTAATATAAAGATATGATATACTATAGACACAAAATGCATGTTAGGTAATGCTTGGGAAGATAGTTCTGCATCTGAGCTAAATTGGTCTCTAAGGTGTCATTTAACGTGCATAAGTTTTCCTCCAACAGGCAATTAGGAGTACAGCTGTCAATCACATTCATCTTGTGAAGTGTTTGAAAAGGTGACCTGTAGGTCAACCACGACAGGGAGCGATTTAAAGCAGCTTGGATCATTTTTGATGCACCAAAGCAATTTATTCATCCACAGTAATCATATAAATAAGATTTGTTCTTTGCATACACTCAAGTAGTCTCCGAGGGCTTTTCCGGTTTATGCTGCATATGATGTTCTCATTTCCTAATGCTTTAGCACAGAATCGTTACATAACCTACTCTTTTTTTTTTCTTTAGCATTTTGAAAATGAGGCGTACCTTGCAGCATCATTGGCTGGCTCGTCTTAAACGAGTGTATCAGGCTGTTCAGCCCGTTGTACATCTCTCCCTTCCTTTTCTTTCTTGTCACCTCCACAGAGACATTCAATCCTGTTTCTCACATATTAAAGCTCTTATATGAAACGGAAGTCTCCAGTCACCTGCGCTCCCTCCCTTCATTCACTCTCTTCATTCATGTTTTTCATTCTGCCCTCTCCATCTGATCTCGCTTCCATCACTGCTGCTAATCATTTTTTTCTGCTTGCTAAGTTCATGAGCCTCTGATGTCCTCAACTGGTTTTGCTCCATCATCTTTAAAAGATTGCACATTACTGTAGGTTTTATATGTTGATCCAAAACAGTACCAATATTGTTTATCCTGTTGCTTATCTATATTTTTTGCTTTTTAAATGCACAATGAATTTTAATAGACAGGCAATGATTCACCTTATCCTCTCTGCAAGTGAACCTCTATTTAATGCAGTGTGGGTTGTGTTTTCTTTTATTTTGTGTAGTTTTGGAGATTTCATGCAGCCTGTCCATGTTGATATTTTCCTAATTGGCTAGCATCTGTGACAGTTGACTTTTAACCAAAATAGCATCAGGTTTGAGTAGACATGCATCTTTTTACATTAGAAACAGAGAAATGAGACATATTTCATTCTGAACTGTTTATTTTTCCATCCTAACTAAGCAGAAATGTATAGTTATTTGGATTTTATGTTTGCTTTTAACAGTGTCTGTTATATACCATATGTTATGGTACACTGTATATAATGTACTGTTTTAAATATATTATATAATGCAGTATAATGCAAATGTTGTATTCATGCATTGTCTCTATTGTGTCTATCAATTTCCACCAGCTCAGCTATATGGCAATACAATATTCATTTTTATTATATTATATTCTGTTGTGTATTGACATTTACATTTGTCATTTATGCATATTTTAAACCTTTTTTTAACAACTTGCATAGTGATGCACAACTTACATTCAGTAAATACATTTGATTAATTTATACATTTCTTGGACACTAAATCCAGGAATATATTCTTTTTCTGACATTCTGTTGTATTTTATTATGTTCTGCTCTGCTCTGTAAAACGAATGAATGAATGTAAAGTAAATGTTTTATAGTGCAAAAAACAGCAAGCAAATTATAGGCTACTAGAAACGAAGCATACAAAAACAAATGAAATGAAATGAAATAGGCTACACCAAAAATGCTATTTTTATTGTATTTAATATTTTAGTCCTATCTTTTCTACCTAGGTATCTTTTCTGCATTGCTCCTTACACTGCGTCTACACCAGATGCGACAGTTGTTGAACTTTGTTCAAGTACGTATCAGTACGTCATAAATAGAATGAGGCAACAGTTTACTGTCAGGGAGTTGTTGTGTTGTCGCATCACGCTGTAGACAGCATCACTCATTAGAATAGGTTCTATAGTATTTTGGCAACACATCTGATGTAGACAGCTGCTGCAGAACATGTAAAAATTTTAATTGCTGATGAGATTAAGACAAAAATATCTAATGGAAAATAAAAACATGTAGTATATTTTAGTACAGCATATATAAACATTTTAAGTTTCAAAAGTTAATTTATTTAAATATATATATATATATATATATATATATATATACACACAGACCAAATGTGTGTACAAACCTGTGTTATGTTTATTTTCATGACCATTTACATTGGTAGATTCATGGCATCAAAACTATGAACGAACACATGTGGAGTTATGTACTTATGTAAAGTATGTAAAGTTATGTAAAAAAGTGAAATAACTGAAAACATCTTTTATATTCTAGTTTCTTGTTTATATTCAGTTGTGTTGTGCAGAAGTCAGGTTACTACACAGCCGACAGCCCTATTGGACAACTGTTAAAATTCATATTATGG
>JAUMHI010000061.1:6376913-6413088 GCA_032359435.1 Enteromius unitaeniatus
GTAAATGGTCATGAAAATAAACACATTGAATGAGAAGGTGTGTCCTGTACTGTATATATATATATATATATATATATATATATATATTATTTTTTTTGTAATCATAAGCTTTTATTGGAAAATACAATGCATATTATACAGTGACCATATTGGGAGGGTGAAGCTATTGGAATGGGATCAGACACGACACAGGCTTAAGCAAAACCTTATCATGGACATTCCTGCCAATGTACCGAGGTCTGACTGTTCCAATGGTTTTTACTGTATTTTTAGGCATTAAAGACAAAGTGAAGATGATATAAAGCAAAAGGCAAGCACATTGACATTTGTAGTCTGTATCCATTATTCTTGTTCTTCATCATTTCCTTCCTCTTACTTTGATCCATCTCTCCACCCTCTTATTCCAAGCCTTTTATCCCTTCGTTTGGAAGAGTCTGGCTTTTCCATCCTCTCACTATCATCTTTTCTTTTCAACTTGAAATTCTTAACCTCACATTTCTCTTTCCGATTCTCTGCCATTTCCTTTATGTGTCACTGTATATTCTTCAACATACTGAGATCCTGCCTATGATCAGCTCTTCCTGTGTTGGCAGTAAAGAAAGTAAGAAAAGTTGAGTTGTCAGGCAGGAGATGAAATGACTCACTGCCACGAGACGCTCTTGAGTGTGGAGAGCCGTTAGCACGTTATTGCACTGCTGACTGGGGTTTGGATTAATTAATTTCACTGCTGATTTCTCAGTGCACCTTTTAATGTAAGGCTACGAGAGTCTCTAATCATTTCAAATCAAAGATGAAAGTCAGCATCACCTTATGTGTTGTTTTTAGAGAAAATTGCAAAGTATCTAAAGCACTGCTCTGCAAGTCTACTTTCAGTGTTCCAGTGTGTTGATATCCCATGCTGTCCGGGGAGCGAGCCGGGAGAATCAGCAGACTTTGAACCCTAGCGGCTTGAACCCTAGGTGGGGTTTAGAGGCTCGGTGTCCGGCTCGATCTCCGTCTGCCCCCCGGAGGAAGTCGTGGTGCTAAGGAGGAGATGGGGAGGAGGAGGGGTGCACAAAAATGAGATGCAGAAATGAGGGAAATGGGTTTATTTATAGTGGGAAGGAAAGATTTGAGTGGAGATTGTAAACAAGGAGATCGATTAGATGATGCGGTGCCAGCTGTGGGTAATTCGTACAGCGATCCTCCCGAAACTATTTTATTATCAAAACATTCATTAGAATTGATCGATTTGGTTTTTATTAAATTTTGATGTTTAAAATTGATACTGAAAAAATAATAAGCATACATACCATTTGACAAATGAACATTGGTTTAGGACCCAATGAGAAAATATATTTTACCATATGAAACTGAAAGCATGAACATACAATTTTAATGTGATTATATTCGGATCATATGCCATTTGTTAAATTAGATTGATTCTACTTCATTAGTTCAATGTCAATCCAATATCCGTATGGCCTAATATTAAAAAAGGCTATTTTTTAACAGAGCGTGTATATCACAGCACTGTATGTGCATGTTTAAATTGAATAAACTAATAAAATGCAGACAGAAGCAATCCTTCAGTCTACTAAGATGGAACATGAAATTTAATGCAAAGACGATGCATCGATCCAAAAGTCCTTGTATACTGGAAACTTCAACTACTGTACACACATGATTTGTAGATCTTATGAGTTTCATCTGTTCATGTCCAGTTGGGCAGTTTTTCTTTTAAGATAGCTGTGTTCCACTCACCATATTGCATTAGTTGTTTAGCATTTTAACATGACTTCTTTTTCTCCAGTTATAGCTCTTTCAGGTCACTGGAATATGTCTGCAGAAGGTGTAAACAGGCTTATGTTTTGCGGGCATGGATGACTTTTCCTCCTTTACTGTGCCATATTTGAATTTCTTTTTTGTTTATATTTCTGTGCCTGCTACTATAGTACTGAAGATATCATTTAGAACATGAATCCCAAATGTGTGAACCTGCATTGACGGAGACAACTTGCAGCTATGGTGCCTTACAGGAGAGGAAACACGAACCGAGTGTTTCATTATCGGTTTTGTTGCTTTGAGGGTAACTCTCACAGCATTGCAATGAACGCTGCCCCATACATCACACACCGAGCCTCCAGAGAGAGAGCTGGCGAGAACAGGAAAAAGGGAAAAAGAAACAGACAGAAGAAGAAGGAGGCGAGGGGACGCTTATTGCTTCAATTGATTGTTCTCTAAAGTTTCTCCACAGCTACAGACCTACACTTTCCTCCAGTTTCCACAACTTAAAATCCACAGTAATGTAAATGTCCCCCAAGCCCTGCCTGTCTGTATTGATACTTCTTGTTCTGTGATGAGGATTCCTGAGTAACCTCAGGAAATCTCATCATCTTACCTTACCCTCCTCTATCGATTTCAGCTCCTAGAGCATCCGCTGACTGCCAGCCTGTTCTGGACTTTTTTACTGTGTCTCTGACACCTTTGTTGAGAAACAGCAGGCGTGCTTTACCTTGGCTGTTAACAAGTTTAATACAACAAGAGAAGAGAAAGCATATGTGAAAATGCTGAATCACACGAAACCTGTCAAAATATCACATTATATTTCAGAAACTTAGGAAAAAATCCAATATTTTGGACCATTCATTTTTTTGTTTGCATTGTGAAATTATTTATTTATTACTTTTTGCTCAAATAAAACAAAAGTGTGAAAAATCAGCTTTTGTCAATCTTTTTTTGTCTTCCTTTTCAAATCTCATATCTCATTGAATGTATATTTTCTATAAAAATGGAGGAAATAATCAAAAAGTTGAGCTTTAGGGTAAGTTTAGGAAGGGCTTTATTGTCCCAACAAGGTGGTATCCATTTAACAATTTGAATTAACATCAATCAATCAATCAATCACTTTTATTTATATAGCGCTTTTAACAATACAGATTGTAGCAAAGCATTGAACATTATCAAGTAGGAGAACAGAGTGATGGTAATGTATAAAGAGTGATGGTAATGTATAATTATACATTATGGTATAATTCTATGATGGTAACATATAATTTACACTCAACACATTATTATTGCATGCTGTTTTATGATGTACTGAGGTGCAGATAATTACCACTATTTGCAATAAGTAGAGTAAATAGCAGAAAATCCTGCTATTTTAACATAGCGTGTGAAAAGAATCTAAAGATATTTAGCATATAACCAAAAATATTGCTATTTTCATTTTTTTTCCCAAACCTGCCTTTTTTGTGTTTTGTTTTTGTTTGTATTTATTTTTCTCTGAACTTTTCAGCTTACATATGTGTGGCCCCTCTGGGGTTCCCCAGACTCTAGTTTGACAACCCCTGTGAGTGACTGACTCATTACATTTGGCTCATTACTATTACCGCAGGTGTACCTATAAAATTTCATTTCTTTTGGACTTGATCATTTGAATGCTTTTATGTGACTGCTACACACTGTGCGGCTTTGCTAAATGTGTGCGGTTCACAGGATTTGTCTGAAGGCCAGTGGATGGATAGTGTTTAATGACAGTGTTGTGGCTTATTAAACACCTCCAGAACAGCCTAACTGAGAGGAGGTAATTTGTATGCATTTCATCTGGTCTCCCTTTTTTTCAGCAAGCACAGGGTGAAAGTAATAAGGCGTTCTTGCGCTGTTACAGTGAGTGGTCAAGGTCTTTAGTCTATAACTGCTATCATTTATTAATGCTAACATGTTGAATGTGTAAATGGCTCTACGCATACTTGCTATACTAGTACATTAATAAACATCATTTTTCTCATAATAGTTATTGTTAGTTGGTGTAAGCTTAAGTCTTAACACAATGGCATCTGGCTAGTGAGGACAAAGTCTCGAAATGCCTTGTTTGTTATTCAGGACATGTATGAATATGAAGGGCTAGAGGTTTTGGGCAAAAAATTGACCAATTTTTTTTTTTTTTCCATTCATCCTTCTCTCGTCTACTCTACTATTACTTATTTCCTTGTATTTGCACATCACTCACTATCTGTTTCTGCATGCCCTCTCTTTCCCCCATCTTTCCATGCCCTGAATGTTGTTTTATTTAAAAGGACACGTCAACTGTGCAATAGCTGTTGGTTATAAACGCCTGACATTATTTATCTGCTCCCTTTTCTCCTTGCATGTGTTTACTTTGTTTGTCATAGAGGGACACGTTTTAACCCAGAGTTTAAATTGTTCTAATTTTAAACTTTAGTGGTGCCGCTGGGAATTTATTTGGCTTTAAAATTGGCTCAATCTGAGACAGCAGTCTACCTACTGCATACTGTGAATAATCTTAACACTGCTTTGCTCAAGTGTTCAGAAAATGTGCTTTAAAATATTGCCTTAAACATATGTTAGATCAATCTGTCTATTGTTCTAGCAGCAAAAGTGTTTACATTGTACTTATTTTTTGATGCAAATAGTTAAGGACACTTAATATTGAAGTCTGTCAAAGAAAAAGCTTCTAATCCAATGGTTTACATATTGTTCTAGTGTACGAAGCTATGTATTTTAGTGGTTTTCAGTGGTGTTGTTGTGATCATTCTCAAATGCTGAATGTCAGCTAAGTGCTGTGGAGAAATACACTAAAGCAGGTTATTATGAGCCATATTTATTGCAACGCTCTAAATTAGTGTGCATGTGAGTTTGTGTGTGTTTGTATTTGTGTGTGTGTGTAAAATTGTTTGGTAAAAAGCAGCAGGTGGGTGGTCGGATTCATTTTCTGCGGAATCGTATTCTTCCAAAGCTGAGTCAGAACACCCACTAAAATCCCTCCCACACATGCTCTCATAGAAACACACACACACACACACACACATGCAATCACAGAAAAGCGCAAATTCACAAGCACATGTACACAAAAATACGCAAAACAGAGAACAAGGAAGGGATGAATAGGGCCGAACTTCAAGTCTGTCTGCGCTTGGCCTTAATTCCTTAACACACGGTTCCACCTCCGGAGATGATGATTATTTCAGCCAAACATATTACATAAAACCTGTTACAAATTTCAATATAACTAATTATTAGATTGAGGCTGAGAGCAGGATTTTACTGGAGCTTTGAACACTTTCAGTAGTGTGATATATCACCAGTTACAGCCAAAATGAGGAGGTGTGTGTGAAAACTACAGACGAAGTGAGATAATTGGCTAATTGTTGAGAATTTCATCCTTGTTTGCTTGCATTGCTGTGTTTTCTTCACCGTTCACTGTATGTGTGACAGAAAGCATTTTCTGATACCACTTATTCAGAGGGTACTTTAATATACAGCATCCCGTGTTATTTCCATTGGGGCTACCTTAAATTGCACATTATATTCCCTATTCGTCATTATTAAAACACAAAGATGAGGACAAAAACATGGTACTAACACAATGTCTAAAGTTAATAAATGACTCCTCTCCATTTACCTGTTTAGCCTTTTGTTGTTGAGAAAAACAACAAAAGTTTTTGGTCTAAATCTTACTGTAATTACATGGTGTTTTACATGGTACTACCAGGTTCAAAAACCATTATATATTTCATATACTTAAAAGCAAATCAGTGTATTGTCAACTAAAATTTAGAAAGAAATAAAGTATATGTACTCTTACAAAAAATTACTCTGGTGGTACGATTATACAGTGCTGGTATCAGTTAGCAATACCAAGGTTCAAAATGAATATTGTGATATTTGTAAGTGAAACCTCACCATTTACCTTTTTTAGTTCAAAGAGAAGGACACCGTTAGGAAAAACTCCCTGACAGAAGCTTGTGTGTGTGTGTGTGTTTGTTTGTGTGTGTGGGAGAGATAGATTCAGTGGCACCCTTTAAAGGGCATCCTCAAGCTGTGTGTGTGTGGGTGAAGCATTAGCTTACTAAATATGATTTATATTATGCATAATGGAGAATGCACCACAGCTTTTGGGATGGTCTTTAACAAAAGCTTTTTTGTGTACAGAAAGTGGAAAGAGTGCATGTGTGTGTGTAGCATAAGCATGGATGTCTTTGTTTTTTTGTGTTCACGCATTTGTGCATGTGTATGTGAAAACGAAAGGGTTGCATGACTACATTGGAAGGATCAGGGTCATATAAACAGCCTGATTTTAGCTCGCAGGCGAGTTTAACACTGAATTAATGTCCTCCTACCCGTTTAATAGCGAGTGTGTGAGTGTTTGTTTGTTTTGTGCACATTTGTGTTCTCATGACAGAATGTGTGGCCATTTGTGTGTCAGCGTACGGCATGTGTGAGCGAGTGAATCAGTGCATGTGTGTGTGTGTGAGACTGGAGCAAGACTTCAAAGCAACTGAATCGGTTGGAAACTTTAGGTGTGTGTGTGTGTGTGTCATCTCTTCTAGCAGATAGTGTGCTCTCTTATGCTGAGAACCACATCATGTTCTCAGTGAATAACTGAGCAGTGCTCTCTCTGATGTTGAATATTCAATTATGTGTAATGCTGTATTGAATATTCATGTGATTTTTCTGTGAAAGGGCGCTCATACCTTTGGTCTCTGCTCTCACGCAGATGGAAGACGAAAGATGGAAGGCCAAATATAGAGAGCAAGCTTGTGTATTTGTTGAAAGTTGCTAAAGAGCAAGCTTATATTAAAAGCACATGAAGCATCTGAAATATACTTCAGACATTCTTTACATTAAACGGAACTGAGGCAGACAAATCAGTCAGTCAACAGATGATGTAAACACTTTAGAAATAAATATTTTGTTTATATCCAATTCATTGAACACAAGTCTCTCAATGGAAGTGTTTGAGATCCAGTGAGTTTCACTGTTTTTCTAGTATCTTTGGCTGCTTCAGCTTAAGTGCTGTGTTGTTAAGACGTTTTAAAGTGGGTCGACTTTGAAAGACCCCTGCACTATGCTTTGCCCTGTCCAGTGTGAACGACTCCTGATTCATTCTGTGCCACTTGGTTTGGTGAAGTGCATTGCCTGTGGTAGAGCCTGGGGCTTTGTAGATTTTAAGTGGTACTTCAAGCTTGAACTGCTCAGATGGGAATTGTACACAATAAATAGCAAAAAAAAATTACATTATTTGAAAGTAAGCATTGTACACACTACACAATTAGTTGATCAGTCAAAGAATTGACAGATTAATTGAGTGTCAGGAATCCGTTTTTTTAGGATGTTTTTTTCAAAGCTGAATTTTTTTCAGTCTTTTGTGGCTTTAATCATTTAGTTTTTTTTAAAATAGATTTTATGTACTTTAAAAACATATAATGTAGAAAATCACGAACCCCCTTAGCACACATGACCTTTAGCCACAGGCAGAAAAAAAGGCAGAAAAAAAAGGTTTTAAAACTTTTAAAAAAAGTTAATACCCTAAAGTTAAAAGTCCTTTTAACCTTTAAAACTTCAAAATCATTAAATAGTTTATTTCTGTTTAACTTATCATTTAGCTATTAAAAGAAAATACAAAGACAACAGTTATTTTATTTATTTATTTTTGACAGCAAATCTCACTCATTAATTCTGAAAAATTAATTAATTATGCATATTTTCATGCTCCCATTAACTATAACATTTAAATTTACAATTACAAACTATTCCAAAAAGGATTTTCAAAACAATGTGGGCTGGTAAGAACTGTTTTATTGTTATTGGGAAAAAAAAAAAAAGCTCACCGATGCTGCAATTAAAAAATCTATAAAAATTATTCTGATAATTTAAAATAACTGTTTTCTCAAAGTTTTAAAATGCACGCTAAATGACATTTAACTAAATATTCAGCATCTTTCAGCGTCACATGATCCTTCATTCTAATATGTTGTTTCCCTGATATTTTTAAACAATGTTGAAAAAGTTGTTCTGTTAATGAATAGGAAGTTCAATAGAACAGTGTTTATTAATTATTTGTAACTTATAACATTTATGAATGTCTTTACTGTCACTTTTACTCCAACTAAAGTATTAATTTCTTTAAAAATAAATAAATAATCTTACAGACTTACAATTTGACTTTTTACCATCGTAACGTGAGTAACAATGTCTTCCACCGCAGCTTTGGAATCATTCATATTGAAAAACGTCTTTTTTATTGATCTTGTCTGTTTTCCTTTCTCTAACTTGTCTTACACATACACTTAAAGACATCTAAAGCTCTCTCTTTCTGTCTCGTCCCAGGCTGACATATGTATATGATGTCATCATCACCCTAGTTGCCTAGGAAACAGAAAGGGGGGAGGCTACAAAATGTGAGACAGGGAGAGAGGGATTGGGGGGGGGGTGAGCAGAAGAGATCTAAAATTCATGTCATTCCTGCAATAACCTTGTCTACGTCCGACCACTAAGACTTCCACTCTTCTCTGATGCAAAATAATCATAAAAAGACACTCCATCTGTCTGCTACAAAGAGAGAGAAGTGGTGTCACATGGGATATCATAGCTCAGGGTCACAGGGTTAAACACAGAGGAGGTTTGATTATGTGTGTGAGTGTTTTTCTTTGTGTCTGTCTTGGTTAATTAGCTGGTGTGGAAGATTTTGTATGAAGCTTTTTGTTGTTTTTTAGTAAGTGCACACTTGTGCTTGATGAATAAGGATGCTTTGATGTGATCCCCATTTGATATATCAACTGAGATACTTGGCTTTGTTTTGTAGATTTTATATTCTTTCTCAAGTTGCCACAATTGTATTATTAGTGCACAGAAACAGAGAAAAAGCATGGTGTTAAAATTAAATACATAATAATATAAAGGCTTGGGGATTTTATTTTATTTATTTTTTAAATAAAATTGTTCTTTTTTTAATTAAATGATATAAATATTTTTATTTTATGTTAGTTTACTTCTTAATCTCACCAAGAAAATATTAACACGGTAAAATCTTAAACCATTTTGTTGCTTTCAGTGTTCAGTATCAATGTTGAAAATGTTGAATGTTGAAATCAGTCACGCCGCCTAATATACCGAATTCCTAAAACTAATATAACATAAGTTTTAAGTTTATAATAAGATGTTTAAATTGGAAAGTAAATAAAATCTCTTGATTTTTCTTGTTTTGTACTGGACACACGACAACTGAAGAGTTTGAAGCGAGACGACTGCTGTGCAGTTGAGATCAGACCCAAAAAATATTGAAATGTCTTCATATAGGACATTAAGAAGCAATTACTTTGGTATGCAAGGACTGTTATATATAATATATTTTAAGATGTGTCAGTAATGAGGACAGGACACAGTCTGCCACGAGTCAGTGACAAAGCTTAAGTCATTTAGTATATGAATAATTGAGTTGGCCATAATTTCCAAGTGTGTGAAGTGGTATATACTGTATATTGGAGGCACT
Source organism: Enteromius unitaeniatus (assembly GCA_032359435.1). NCBI lineage: Eukaryota > Metazoa > Chordata > Actinopteri > Cypriniformes > Cyprinidae > Enteromius > Enteromius unitaeniatus. The sequence continues at coordinate 6,386,188 of JAUMHI010000061.1, forward strand.
GCGGCAGCTTCTGTCTTTAAACCATTTTAGATTCTGGTGAATTTATTTTTTTCTATTTATTTACCAAGCATTTTAGCCTCAGGGTTTATTGATGTGTTTAACGTTTACTTCAATGATCAGAAAAAAAATATCTAAAATGTATTGTAGTGCACATGGTGTGCTTTGGTCTTTGACTCAATTTGCATTTGATATCTCTTTTCTGGGCAACTGATCTTATTGGCTTTTATCAGTCTGTTCTGTGATTGGCTGCAGCCACAGATGTGTGATCCCTGGAGATATACTGCCAGAGGATGTTTTGTTTTGAGGAGCGTGTCTGTGTGAAGGTTTCAGGTATACTGCTTGTTATTAAAACTATAATTAATCATGCACACTGGCACAGTAAGTATATTCCATAATCAGGGATTTTCCAGTAGAAAGCTTGCACTACCACCTTCATCTTTGAATTCACAATCAGCACAGCCCACCTGTTACTACAGACAATTAACTGTAAGCTATTAAAAAAAAAGAAAAATATCTTTTCGAATAAAAATCTAAATGTTATACTGTAATTCTCCTCTAAAGGTCAGTAAGATTTAAAACAACAATTTATATATATGTATATATATATCTTATGTTCACCAAGGCTGCTGTAATGATCAGCTGGATGTGCCAGCAAGACTTTGTATGACACTCCAGCCCTCCATAAACTGTGTGTATATATTTTATAACTGTGTGTTTATGTCTGTTTTCATTCCTGGACTCCATTCCCCATAATGCACCTCTCCTCACAGCTGTTGCTAGTTTGGTTCAATCATTTAATCAGTGCCACCTGTGTATATATACCAGTCTGTTTGTCTGTCTGTCACGGGTCATTGTTTCATGTTTACCATCAACTCTGCCTTGATTGCCTTCTGAACTGCCTTCATTCGTGTTCTTGTACCTTGTTATCGTGTTTTGGATTTTTCGTTGTCGATCTCTGCTTCCCCTGGACCTACTTTTTCTTCTTGCCCTTAGGACTCCGTTTAATGGTACGTTTGATCCACGCCTGGATTATCATTTATGAGACTGTCTTTGCCTACGCTGTTTATGTCTCCCGGTGATTGATCTTGTCTGTACAACCCTGAGCCCGAATAAACCCTTTATCTGCATATAAACCTGCACGCTTCGCGTCCTCATCGTAACAGCTGCATTTATTTGATAAATGTAATAAACAAGTAATATTATTACAATTTTAAATATTTGTTTTCTATTTGAACATACAGGTCCTTTTCAAAAAATTTATGAATTAAATTAATTAATTAAATTAAATAAAGTTCATTATTTTCTGTAATGTACTGATAAACATTAGACTTTCATATATTTTAGATTCATTACACACAACTGAAGTAGTTTCAAGCCTTTTATTGTTTGAATATTGATGATTTTGGCATACAGCTCATGAAAACCCAAAATTCCTATCTCAAAAAATTAGCACATTTCATCTGACCAATTAAAGAAAAGTGTTTTTAATACAAAAAAAGTCAACCTTGAAATAATTATGTTCAGTTATGCACTCAATACTTGTGGCACCTGTAGCCCATTTCCTGAACACACCTGTACACGGTGGCTCTGGATGTTTCTACTCCAGACTCAGTCCACTGCTTCTGCAGGTCCTTCTCCACAATCTTCCTCAGGGTCCGGTCACCTCTTCTCGGTGTGCAGCGTTTTCTGCCACACTTTTTCCTTCCCTCAGACTTCCCACTGAGGTGCCTTGATACAGCACTCTGGGAACAGCCTATTCATTCAGAAATTTCTTTGTGTCTTACCCTCTTGCTTGAAGGTGTCAGTGATGGCCTTCTGGACAGCAGTCAGGTCGGCAGTCTTACCCATGATTGCAGTTTTAAGTAATGAACCAGTTTTTAAAAGCCGCAGGAATCTTTTGCAGGCGTTTACAGTTAATTAGTTGATTCAGATGATTAGGTTAATAGCTTGTTTAGAGAACCTTTTCATGATATGCTATTTTTTTTTTAGATCCAGCATCAGGCTATATATATATGTATGTGTTTTTCTCTGTTCTCATGCCTGGACTCATGCACACGAACTCATATCTGTTGTTATCCTGGACTGTTATTCATGTCACTGTTGTTTCTATGTGTTGTCATGAGTGTTCATTTATGTCTCCGCCCCGCTCATCTTTTGCCATAGTGTTCCATTGTCTTACTCCACCTACTGACCTAGATTCACATGTATATAACCCGGAACTGTCTGTATGTTTGTACGGTTCGTTTTTAATTGTTACATTCATTCGTGTTCCTGTTTCTCGTGGTTCTGTTGGATATTCTGTTTACGACTCTGCCCGGATCTTGACTACCCCTCTGCCCCTCCCCAAGGACTCAGTTTGCCTGGTATTGTTACCCATTGCTTTGTTTCTCAACTCCGTCTCTGTCACGTCTCCTATACCCCTGTCTAGAGTAAGGTCATGTAGAATCCGTCCCGTTCATTAAGTTCCTCTGATTCTGTCCCTTGGTACCGCCTCTCTTCAATGGGGGGCAGATCATTTAGTGTTACTGCACCTAAACTTTGGAATTCTCTACCATACTCACTCCGTTCTGTTAATGATATCTCAGAATTTAAATCTTTACTTAAAACTCATCTGTTTTCTGAATGTTACACCTCTGAGTCGATAAACTGACTGCTTTGTTTAATCTACTTATGTACTTCCAGTTTGTTATACTTGACTTCTTGACTTACTTGACTTAGGTCATGTTTGTTGACCTAAGGTTTCTCAAGTTGATTACTGTTTTCTTTCTATGTCTGTTTGGATTATCTTTTCTTTGTGTCTCAAATGTCTTTGAGCTCTGGAAAGGCTCTATATAAATAACATTTTTTATTTTTAAGTCATTAATATGGGTTAATTAGCACTAATAAATAGCTTATATTTTAGTAATGTGCATGCTAATAAGCAACTAATAAGAGTAACCATTACCGTTCGTTCGTTGAACAGTAGTGTATATTTTATATTACTAAGAAGATTTTTTTAGCAGATATTTGTATGTACCAATAAATCCTAATATTGTGTTCAATTAAAACCCAATCTTTTATTCACAAAAGGTACAGCACAGCGTATGACTTAAAGCATTTGCAATAAAGGATTAATTTTACTGGTCTCTGGTATGCCTGCCACCTCCACACTGAAGTTAATTTTAGTTTAATCAGGAGTTAAAGCCAAGAGTCTCTGCATCGGTTTAAAAGAATTTCAGGCCACAGATTGGCTGCAGTAGTACATCTGATGCCAGGAAGGGTTTTGGGACTTCATATCATCACACACCATTGCACCATACAGCTGAGATGTGCTTATCTTTATCTCTCTTTCTCTCCCCATCTTTCTCTTTAAAATGTTTCTATTGCAAGTCGTGAATGTGAGTGGAATGCTCAGATCCCTCATTACCTTAAATTAGCACTTTAGTGTTTGCCCACCAGCCCGGTCTGCATTGTCGACAAAGTGTATGTGCAATTCTCCCTCCCTCAGTAAGTGCGTGTGCACTGTAGGTGGTTAGTAACTGCCATCAAAAGCATTTCATCTGTAGATATGAAAAAAGAAAGCTATTTCTGGAGTCATGATAACGCTTTTCAAGGGAATTTAGCGCGGTTTTCGGTTAGGATTCTCTCCAAAGGCATTACAGCCTGAAGAAACGCTGCGCATCAGTGCAGCGCCCACTGATGTAATTTTGCATGTTTACTGGGCCTCCCCTTGAGGAAACCGCAACAACTCACGCTCGCTCTCAATCTAAACACTCACGGGTACAAGCTCATATACTTTCACAACACGTTCTGCATGTATGTGGACACACACACACCTCCATATGTCAGGTATCTCCAGGGTGCTTATTGTTGACCTGATTTCGATGTGGTCTTACGCTAGAATGATGTCACCGGCAGCTGTGAAGTACTCGGTCACATGTCCAGAGTGTGAGTTCCCTGGCGACGCTGCTCGCCTTGTTAACTCAGACACTCGGAGCGTCTCTGAGAGCAGTCCAAATGTCAGCGGATCAATGAGCGGGTGACGTGATCTCTCCCACTCTGCTCTGGGTTTCTCTTCGTCTAATAAATAGGGCTGTTATATCCCATGACTTCATTTACTGAAGGCTGAGTGGATCCTTCTGACAAGCCTCCTGTGGGCTGTCATCTCAGGTCTCATGGTTTACTTTAATTGGCTGTATTACTCAGGACGTTTTTTTTCCTGATTGGATATTTAATTAATTTTATGCATACATTTATTAGTGATTAATCACATTCAAAATAAAAGTTTTTGTTCACATAATATATGTATGTGTAATGTGTATCTTTATTATTTACTATATATATAAATACACACAGTATATATTTAAAAAATGTTTGTATGCATATACATTTATATTCTTATATTTTATATATTTTATATTTTATTACATATATGCATGCATGTGTTTGTATTTATATATACATAAAAAATATATATACAGCACACACACATGTTTTGTAAACAAACTTATTTTGGATGCGATTAATCGCAAATAATCATTTGACAGCACCAACATTTATGCATACATTTTTAAACAATTACATTATATTATTATATAATATTATATAATACCGTTTTTATTTTATGGATGTTTGAGTCCTGATTGGATGTTTAATTCATGTTATTTATTAATGCATAAATCTATTCGTGAAGAGTTAAATCTAGTAAATTATATTATAGTATAGTATAGTATATTACAGTGTTGTTAAAAAATATTAGACCATGTTTTATTTGTTGGTAACACTTTAGAATAACGATCTGTTGTAAGTCATTTATAAGTGATTAGTTAATGATAAAATGTTCATCTACAAAACATTCACAAATGATAAATAAGTGATTATGTTTAGTTAATTAATTTACAAGTCATTTACAAATTGTGATATTCTGAAAAGCACAAAAAATGTTTTTATTATTTAATAAAGTGTGTAAACCCTTTGTCTCATTAGGACAGACGATATGTTGGGTAAAGATAGTAAACACATGGAGTATTTTAGCACTGTGCACCTCATGTGAACTTCAGTTGAGGGTAAAGCTAGTTCACATTATCACTAGATCCCACACACTCCACACAGAACACAAGTCCTAATGAGACAAAGGGTTTACACACTTTATTAAATTAAAAAACATTTTTTTTGTGTTTTTCAACATATCACAACTTGTAATTGACTAAACATAATAATCACTTATTTATCATTTGTGAATGTTTTGTAGATGAACATTTCATCATTAACTAGTCACTTATAAATGACTTACAACAGATCGTTATTCTAAAGTGTTACCGTTTTAATTTATGTATTCATGCTTAAATTAATTTATAGTGTTAAATCTAGCAAAAAATTATATATATATATATATATATATATATATTTTTTTTTTTTTTGCTATCATATATCATATCACATCATATCAAACTGCATTACATTACATTGCAGTGGGACAAAGTCTAAGACCATTTTATTTATTAATGCATAAATTAATTTGTGAAGTGTTAAATTTAACAAACGTATATTGTTTGATATTATATATATTATATTAGTGTATAAGGTATAAAGGATTAAAATTTACAATGAAAATATTTGTATTAAAAAATAAGTCATGTTTTACAATTCATGAAACACTGACACTGATCTTATTTCTTTCCTGTGTTGCAAGACAATTACATGCACATATGTTTTCATTAATTCAGTCTACTGTGTCTTTCTCTCTCTTGTTCAGATGGAGGATGTAATTGCCAGGATGCAGGATGAAAAAAATGGCATACCTATCCGTACAGTGAAGAGTTTCCTATCCAAGATTCCCAGTGTCTTCTCTGGTAATTCCCCTACATCTGTTTTATATACACTGTTGGCGATGAGAAAGCAGGATTCAGCAGGAGCCAGTGCCCCACAGCAAGCCTGCAGACCAGCATAATGAAAACTCCGCCAGAACTCTGTAGTGCTGCGCCAGTACCAGAGCCCTTCGTCTACTGATCTCTGTTGATAGCCTGATCTCTATCAAAGGTCTCTGGCCTGCATTGCTCTGGTGGAGAAGCACAATGAATACTGGGTATAAAGATCAGGGTTCAGGAGATTTGATTCATTATAGTTATTCTAACAGCCGGAAACAGTCATTATAAACGTAGCTAATGGAATATTCTGGCTTAATTTCAAGCTAATGTTTATGGACCACATCAGTGGCATGCTGTCATTTGCCACAAACCATAATTTTACAGTTAATTTTCAACAAAGAAGGGATGAGTTGAAATAATTTTTTGTGGAATTCTATCTGTCGTCCAAAACCAAGAATATGAATTTAACATCTTTCAAAAGAAAACTGCATAAAAGACAGAAATGATTGGATCCATTATTCATTTAAATAGAATAATTAGAATGTTTCATTTTTATTGGATAATGATTGCACTATTTACATATCAGAAAAGTGCAAATGTTATACTCTTGTATATACCATAATCCATTTTAGAAGGGCAGGATTAGGAATGAAAAAGCAAGAGAGAAATTCTCAGTAGAATATTCTTTCGTTCCTCTGACTGCGGTCCCCCAGAGGATTCATTAAAAGGCCAGCTTTGAGCTCTAACACCCCAGTCTCTGCCTCTCTATGCTTTAAAAAGTCTCTCAAGCTCTTGGCTTCTGTTGTCTCTGGAGACACGCCTCTCACTGCTGATTGGCTGAGGCAATATTGCATATTGCTCTGTGCATATTTTGGGAATGCTGGATTTGATTGGTCAGTAAGGGTTATCAAGGAAATATTTTTCTCAGAAGAAACTGTTCACAGTTTATTAATTTAGCGGTGACCAGGTTGAAAATGAAATAGCTACTGTATGCACAACTTTGAGGGGGAAAACGGCATAAAATAGTAGGAATAGGAATAGCTCACCCAAAAATTTACATTTGCTGAAAGTGCATATATACTGTACTCACCCTGAATCCATCCAAGATGTAGATGAATTTGTTTCCTCATCAGAACAGATTTGGAGAAATTTAGCATTACATCACTCACTCAACAATAGATCCACTGCAGTGAATGGGTGCCGTCAGAATGAGAATTCAGATAGCTGATAAAAACTTCACAATAATCGAGTCCATCAACTAACAATTATTTGTTGATTATTATGAAGTTTTTATTACCTCTTTTGACTCTCTATCTGACGGCACCCATTCACTGCAGAGGACCTATTGGTAAGCAAGTGATGGGCTAAATGGTGCTAAATTACTCCAAAACTGTTCAGGAGAAGGAACAATCTCATCTACTTCTTGAATGGCCTGAGGGTGAATACAAGGGGAATATTTTTATGCCAGTCTACCAGTGGTGAACTTATACTTGTCTCTGAATATTAAGCTAAAATGATTACAGCTACTGTATAATAATTACACTTTTAAAACAGTTCTCAGATAGATTTTTTTTTTGTCCTTTTACAGAAATTGAGTCTTTTGTCATAATTTAATTAGATATGCGCACACTACTCTAAGCATTCATTTATTGTAAGTGCATATGCAGAAGCTAGTTCATGGTGTTGACTTCTTGGTGGTTTCAAGTGTCAGACAGAAAGAGGACAAATATGGTTTTAGGGGCGCAGGGGTGAAGATTATACCATTCTGCTAATCCACAAAATACTGCAGCAGAGCTCTGCTAGACTCAGATCCTCTTTGGAGCATCCAGAGCTGCTGTACTTACCTTTAACCAAATTTATACAGTTCTGCTGCTTTGCAAGAGAGACAGAGACCAGGATTAGTCTGAGAAAATGTAGGAAGAAAAACTAAAGAAATAACTAATTATAGGAAGTGGTAGATGAAACAATAATAGAAGAATAAAAGATACATTTTGCTAGAACAGATAATGTCAAAATGAAATTATTTAATGGACAATATCTCAGATAATGCACAAAGACTCTTTACTGTTATCATCTGTGGTGTGGTTTAACTCATTTTTCCACTGATTATGAATTGATCTCTTTATGCTCTTTTTCCTCAATTTCTAGTAGCAATTGAATTGAAAGCATTTCTTATAACAACGAAACAGTACTTTGTTGATTTTTAATTACAAATGAAAATGAACGAATGAATGAATGAATTAATTAATTAAAAAAAATAAAGTAGTTTACTTTATGTCACATATCAGATTTTTAGTAGTAGTCACTGATATTGAGACTTTTTTTAAAACTTCTGAGTATAGCCCAGTTGCCATTTATCTCTTTAAAATGCATAACATAATCTCCTTAGAGTACAGTAACCCTCTTTTCTTCTTTTTTCCAGGTTCAGACATTGTGCAGTGGCTGCTGAAGAACCTGTGTATCGAGGATCAAGGTGATGCAGCCTCTTCTTTTCTTTAACTCACAGTGCTGCAGCTGTCTTATTTCTACTCTTCTACTCTCTATCTACTTTTATTTTGATTGATTCAAATGCACTCTTTTTATAAAAGTCAAAATTATAGCTTCAGCTGACAGGATAATATATTCAGAATTTGCATATTCATAATTATAAGTTGGCAAACAGCTAATGTCAGCATCTCCTGTTACTCCTTTAATTGAAGAAGAGGAGGGGGGAGGACATTTTACAGTAACACACAGCGCATTGAAAGAGAAGATTATGTTTCCCAATGGCAAAGTTCTAACTGCTGAATCACTTTGGCACATCTGCGTCTTCAGCAACAAGAATGGAGAAACATCTTTTGAAACTGTAGCTTGCCAAGCTATAGACTGCTACATTGAAAAAAAAAAATAAAATTGGAGTTGAAACTATTTTTACTCACAAATTACTAGTAAATGTCACACACATGTTGGTTTTTGTGATTTATGGGGACTCTCCATAGGCGTAATGGTTTTTATACTGTACGAATTCTTACAGGAATTCTTATTCCCCTTACAGGAATCTGTGTGCATTGTTAGATTTTCAAAAAAACACCATTGAGTATGTTTTTTTTTAAGCCTTTTGAATTACGTGGACTCTGAAAATGTCCTCATAAAACACCTACATATTGTAATACCTATGTCATACTCATGTCATTATACAAATTTGTGTCCTCATAAACCACATAAACCCGCACACACACACATACAAATACTGTCTGAATTAAACATAAATATGTTGACATTAATTTAGTGTGAAATTAAATAATTTAGTGCAAATTAGTAAGCTACTCTTCAGTAAAATTTTATTTTTTAAATCATTAAAAATGTATATTTGTTCTTAAGACATAGCATATGCAGCTAATGTTTAATTTACAAATTTGTACTTGTGTTTGCTGCGGTAGTCTGAGGTATTGTGAAGATGGAGTAGGTTTTGGGGAAGAAGCAAAGAAGATAAAGAGATTTTTTTTCTTGACACAGTGGTGAAATTCGATTTGTTTCTGAGTATGGTGTATATCCCTCTACTTTAGATTCCCTCTGACAGATTTGACAGGTGTGTGTGAGTAAGTGTGTGATAGGGGGCTCTTCTTAGACAGGAAAAGAGCAGCCAGATAAGTGCACTGAACCTCTCAGTATGCTCAATAGACTGTGCCTGAAACAAAGGAGAGATAAAAAGTAAGTAAAACTTTTAGAAAGTTTTCTCTGTTCAATTCTTTGCTACCTTTTGAGCATGCCTGGTGGGAAGCACTCATCAAAACAACAACAGCTGCAAAAGCATACCACACCCCTGAAAGCAAAAGGATATTAATTTGTAATCCGCACAGGCACATGCTCTAACGTGCATACTCGCAATAAACACTGTATTGTAAAAGTTTAATAGATAGTAATTTATTGATGCTTAACTCCCTCTTCTATGGGTTCTGCAGTTATGCTGGTAGTAGTACAATAGTATTTTTAGTAGTACTCCATGCTTGTATGCCATGAGAATAGTTGGAATTCTTCTGGAATTTTTTAGCAAATACAACTCATGGTGTGCTCTCATTTACATTAAGAAAACATATTGAAGCATTGTGTTCACTTCAATTTGTTCCTTATATTTTCTTTATTTGGTCCAAAAAATGTACCTTCACAAAAACCTAAAAAAACAGATGCCAGTATAATTAATTAAGATTAATTGCACACTGTGTGTTTCTGACATTTTCCAATTTGACATTTCTACCCACATTTCATACCCCTTGCTATATACATTTAATTTAAGCATAAAGAGTTGTCACTTAATACTTGGACTTCTAAAACCCCGTTATTTATTCCTCTAGTGGAGGCTCTTCATCTGGGCACACTGATGGCAGCTCACGGCTACTTCTTCCCCATCTCTGACCATGTGCTCACTCTTAAAGACGATGGCACATTCTACAGATTTCAGGTCAGTAGTTTGCTGATTCGAGGAGCAAAATAGAGAGTAAACATTTGGAAACACTTTAAAATACAGCATCCATGCTAAATATATTGCATGTTATTAAAGTTAATTATATAGTAGCCTAATAACATGTAATACAGTAGCTAGCTCAGATACTGTTCGCTCCATCAAATAATTAGACATTACGTTCATGTTGTTCATTAGAATTAATTAGTACTTTATAATGTAAATATATAATAATCACTGTAATCAATGTACAATGTTACTAAACTCTCAAGTGCCTTATTTTTTTTTGATATATAAACTGAGCTTTAAAGATATATGTACTCTTTCATCTGTCAGACTCCGTATTTTTGGCCCTCAAACTGCTGGGAGCCCGAGAACACTGACTACGGTGAGTTTTGTGAGGGATCTGTTAGCTATGTCTTACTGACACTGGTCTATATGAACATGTATTTAATGAAATCCTCCAGATGGCTGGAGATCAGCTGGATCATGGAATGTTAGGAGTGCGTGCGCTTTAATAAGACTAGCCTATATAAACACAACCTAATCAAATCCTTCCAGCTGGATCGTGTGTATTCGTTTGTTGTCACTACATAAAACCTGATCTTTCATCTTCAAGATTATATCTAGGTTTCCAGGAGAGCTGTTTTTGTACTATGCGCACTGTATTTTAATCCTTGTTCATTTTCATAGGTGTATAAAATGTGGTTGCAGCAAGGGCATTTTTGTAAATTGGTATACTTTACAAACAAATAGAATTGCGAGCACCCTGTTATATCGGTGTGTGTGAGTGTGCATTGGGTTGGGTGAATTATGTTCTGAATATAGCAATCAGAACAAAGCAACGCTCAGGTGCGGTTCGGTACAAGCTGGTGTGAAATATGGTAAATGTTTACTAAATATTTAAGTACAACTCATTTAAAAGCCCTGATGGCTGCTAAGGTGTGTGTGAGCAGTGTTTTTCACACACCTCTCGGCGTGTCTTTGCAGCTGTGTACTTGTGCAAAAGAACAATGCAGAACAAAGCACGTCTGGAACTTGCTGATTATGAAGCTGTAAGTAATCTTCTCTTTGTTTCTCCCTCTTTTCTTTCTCTCTCTCTTAATTGTAACAATGCACGTCTCAGGCTTTGTACTTTATTAGATGGAAGATATTAGGAAGATAATAAAGTAATGACAATCTTTAAAAAGAAAGTCGGTCTAATCCAAGCTGGGCTTTAAATGTCAGGCTTTGTTTGCATAATCCATGTAAGCGCTCCGGTAGGATTGCATAGATAGAACTCTTTCCATCAACGTCTTTCTCATATTGAACTGTAAACATGTAACCATTGGGCCTGCTCATGATTTTTCTTTTAAGAAGTTAACACTTGTGTTAACCTTTCTTTTAAAATATGACCGTAATCGTAATTATACTATATTTTCAACAAACTTGTTTTCTTTCAGTTATTGTAGCGCAAGTTTTGTATTTGGAACTGACTGGTCATAGGCCTCATTCCTCTGTGGTTGTGTAAATGTTTTTGAGTGAAAACATATTAGTTAAGGATGATTTTAAGGTACTGTAAGTTTAATATAATGTTTTGGACGAAGGAAACCCCTCTCTGGGCATGTTTTTATTATTATTATTTATTTTTTCCGTTTTCTTTCAGGAGAGTTTAGCGCGACTACAGCGGGCATTCGCCAGGAAATGGGAGTTTATATTTATGCAAGCAGAGGCTCAAGCAAAGTATGTATCTTTCAATCTTTCATGTGATCAGATCATGTATTGTTTGTTTAGCATTTGTAAAAGCCAGCCACCCAATCAGAAGACAGGAAAGTGACTATTTACATCGTAAGAATTAAAATATTAACGGGCAGTTCTCTTGAAATATCTGTCAAGCTGTTGGTTGTTCTTCTGTGCTAATAGATTTTAAGTCTCTTGTTTTTAGATTGCACAAAACGTGTCTTATAAGTCACTTCTGCTGTTGTTCCAAGTAATTCAAGGCCATTCTTTGAGCACTATAGTGCCTCTGAGTGCCAAAACATTAGGCAGCTTTATGACTTTTCAGCTCAGTTGCATAGTTCGTTGCATGTTTGCTTTTTCTTTTGGAAGTTAAATGTTTTAATTGCTTTGGCTTGGTGTTCTGTCTGTACAGAGTCGATAAGAAAAGAGACAAAATTGAGAGGAAAATACTGGACAGTCAGGAGAGAGCTTTTTGGGATGTGCACAGACCAGTGGTGAGTAAATGTATGTGTGTCTAAGTGCTGGACTAAGTCTGTGGAAAAACAATGCAGCTATTCTCTTTTCTTCTTCAGAATTATTCTTTGTTGTTCTGGAGTGTTTGAAGTTGTTCCCTCACAGAGGAATGACATAACAGTTTTGAAGCCCCCGTGAGTTAATGGAATCGCCTCTGTGCTTGAAGAATTGCTGGCTAGTCATAAAACTGGAACACGCATTCTGAAAACCATATATCATTCATTTCCTTAGACAATATTCTGCAAAGTAAAAAGTAAAAATGCGTAGTTGTTCCCTAAAGAGCTATTCCTACCTGATCTGTCTTTATCAAATTTGATGCATCTTAATGCAGTTAATTCAATCATACTAAATATTTGGCATATATGTTCATATTTTTAAGCAAACAGAGGGATTTGTTAATAAATCATTCCTGGCCTGATTTATGTGACATTTTAAAGAAAAAATATGGTAAATATTTAAGCTATGGATGGTAAATTTGTATTTCCTAGGTAATGAAAGCAGATATCCTAAAACCCCTCTGTAATTTCTTTTTCATTTTGTGTATAAACAAAATGAAAAAATAATTTTGTACCTGGCTTTATCCTATATTCAGATATAGGTACTGGAAATATATGCAAATTTCCGCATTTTTAATGAGCTATTGCCTCTTTCGCATTTTTTTTAATCAACTGGTAAAGTTTCATGTTCCTTTTTGTAAGTAAAACTTTTTACCCTATTTACCTATAATGTCTCACCTTAAAAACCCTTTCCAAATGATTTCTGACGATTTACAATGATTTTATTATATTAATGCTATTAATAAGAACTCTTGGAAATGTTATATGGTCATTTTAAAAACGGCAACATGTTAAGAGAATGTATAAGTGTACTTTATTTTCATTTCAATTATGATAGTTATAGTTTATAAATGTGTATGTTTCAAACCTATAGTTTGTATACAGTATGTATAAATTATAATATAGTTACTATTCAAGAAAATCTAAAACCATTCATGATTTTACCCATTGTTTCTAAAGTTTTATTACAAGTACAATAATAGTAACTACTACACAATTTCATTATATTTCTATGTTAATAGTCGTTAAAGAATAAGTTTTTACAGTATATTGTCCTTGTGGTTTTGAGTGTTCATATGTGTGAGTCACCTGGTGTCTATGGCTTTGTGACTTGTGTGTCTGTGAGCTGTTTGTTTTAAAGGAAGCAGCAATTTGTCCCTCAATTAAACTGAGCTGATCCTTCTCATTAGCAATTTCATGCTACCTTGGCTTGATCTTTCAAGCTGATGTGCAGTAGCAAGATGCTGCAGTTCTTGTCCATTTTTAGCCAGTACAGGTTCAAATGGGGTTTATTGCAAAACTCTAAGTGTCTCAAGGCTGTTTTCATTCTCTCTACAACACACATTAGAGGCCTGGACCTAAAGTTCATCCTATACTGGAAAGTGGAAACACCGAGTCTAACCAGCAGGAAACCATTTGATTGACAGCACCGTGCCTTTTTAAAAATATCATCTCAGTTTCCCAAAACAGGAGGGAGTATGCTGGTTAGGTGCACTGCGTCAGGTGGATTACAGTCAAAGCAACACGGTTGCCTGGCAATCACAAACTATAGGTCATCTAGAGAATTGACAGGTTATATTGACAAAGTGTGTGTGTGTTTCAGCCAGGGTGTGTGAACACAACAGAAGTGGACATAAAGAAATCATCCAGAATGAAGAACCCTCACAAAACAAGAAAGGTAACACAAAACCCACTAGCACTGCAGGAAATCCAGCATTTAATCAAATTACTCAAGGTTTTAATATCCTGAACCATGTGACTAATCACTACAGCAGTTATTCCAGTAATTATACCATTGAGCGTTTGCATTTGATGAATCAATCAACCACTGAGCCAATCAGAATACCGAATCAGACTTAAATCAATCCACGATCACAAAATCCTACCAATCCAGAATGGCTCACCTCAGCAATCACGCAGCTGCCCATGTGAAATCCCCAATCACTGATGCAATCACACAGAAATCCCCTCTCTAATATCTGAGCCTGTTTTAAATTTATGTAAATATGATTGTAAATTATTCTGATGATTTTCACAGTCTGTGTACGGCCTTCAGAATGACATTCGCAGCCATAGCCCCACCCACACACCCGCCCCTGAGGCCAAGCAACCAACCGAGGAAGAGCTTCGGGAGCAGGTAACACCTGATTGGTTCTGTCTGTGTGTTTAGCCAGAGTATTTGAATTTAGTTTTTGAATTTAATTTCAAATGTATCTATTTCTAGTGTTCTATTTGATCATTGAATGTCAGATGAAGTTTAATTTTTACCCTTTGCTAGACAATTTTCTTTGCCAATCTTTTATGTTTTCTTTTCCTATTTGATATGCTGCTTTGCTTTTTGCTGTTCAGGTCCCTAATACAGTTGGTTTGTTTGGAGTTTATGTGGTTGGACAGTTAAGAGGTCGAGTCCCATATATTTGTTAGATATTGCTAAACATATTAGCACAATGTGCAATTTAACTGAACTGAATGAATTTATTTTTAACTTACAATACATTAAGTTAATTACAATACATTACTTTCTGATAATAACACCCTTAGGCTATCCAAGACAGAGAGGGGTTTGTTTTTTTATTAGAAGAAATCTGGAGAAATTTACCAATACATCAATACTCAACAACCTTTGCAGTGAATGGGTGCCGTCGGAATGAGAATCCAAACAACTGATAAAAACATTGCAATAAATCACATGGCTGCATGATTGTAATTACATTTTTAACTTCTAATTGTTACTAGCCTATAGTCTATAATATCACTTTCTCTAGTACAAAAGTCATCTCTGAATCAAGAAGAGAAATATGCAGAGATCAAGCGCAGTTTACATGTTCTATATGTTGATGGCTTATTGGTGGTTGTCAGTTACAACATTGGCCAGACTATTAAAACATTAATTGATGCATAAACTTCAAACACTCAGCTTTTCACATCACAAAACATAATTTATGGGCTCGAGTTATGTGGAACATGGCAATGTTTTTATCATTTTGATCTCTCCTTCTGATGGCACCCATTCACTTTAGTACATTGGTGGTTAAGTGAAATTTTTTCTGAATGTGTTGTGATGGTTGGCCTGAGAGTGGCTAAATTTTAACAGATTTTCATTTTTGGGTGAAATACTGTATTCTTTTTAATTGTTTGTGGGAACAAATTATAATTCATAGCC
Source organism: Enteromius unitaeniatus (assembly GCA_032359435.1). Lineage (NCBI taxonomy): Eukaryota > Metazoa > Chordata > Actinopteri > Cypriniformes > Cyprinidae > Enteromius > Enteromius unitaeniatus. Next base: position 6,401,923 of record JAUMHI010000061.1, read on the forward strand.
ACAAAGTCTAGTTTTTCTCCCACATAGCATGTGCCGGAACACTGTAAAAAGTGGTCAACATTTTTGACACCATTCCAGCCTAAATAGCTTGTCCAGCTTTGGTGACCAGCTAACAACCGCTGGCTATTTTTTGGCAGCTGTTTGGAAAACTGCCATTAAGTTCATCCATGGCTGCTTTTGCCATCTGTTTTCACACACAAATACCCGCATACACTCACCTTGACTATTACCACTATTGTCTTTCCAGATCAAGTTTTGGCAAGCACAGTTAGACCGACATCGATTGAAAATGTCCAAAGTTGCTGAGAGGTAAGTCAGAGAAAGAGAGTGTGTCTGTGCTGTGATCGATCCACAGGTCTTCATTATTCTACAGTGCTTAAACATTTTCTTATCGACCTCTTTAATGGTCTGTGTAGATATTACTCATGCTGACAAACATGTTTCTGTTTCTCATCCTCAAATTTACTCCCTCTGTGAGATCAATGGCTCTATTAGAATACCACAACATCTTGAAGATTTTAGTGCAACGTATAATGAAACCAACTTGCAACAATGAGTTATAGATCAAAACATAAAAAAATCCATGAGTGCTGGAGGTTAACTACTTAAAAGTAATGTGTGCTATGTCTACTAGATTTAATTAGATTACGTAATGTTGTTTTAATGTACTTTGTAATATCCATTTTTAAAATATGTAATGCATATAACCTATCGAATCATTTCATGTACTAATATCAATACTAATAAAATAATACAAATGAACTAAAAAGGATTATGTACAGTATATGGTAAACAATTGATGTGCTAGTGCTAGTGCGAAGTCACTGATAAGCATAACATATTTGCACATGGTATAATGTTTTTTATTATTAATTTATAAAATGTATATTATGTAAACTATATATTATTTGATGCAGAGGATAAACACTTTTCCACAGCAAAAATTCTTTTTTTTACCTTTGCATTACTTTTCATAAAAAGCACTAAGTTGCTTTTTATCATTAGTGGCACAATAAAAAGTACATTTAAGGTGTGTTTTTAATTTGAGTACTTTTGAAATATAATTTCACATGATTAGTATGCTAGCGTGTTTTGATAATCTATTTTACTAATAAATAATATCCTTTTTCTACCTCTCTTCTTTCCGTTACATTGTTTTTGTGATTTTCTTGTAGTTTGCTGAGTTATACTGAACAGTATTCAGACTATGACCCCTTCCTGTCCACTCCTGATCCATCCAACCCCTGGATATCAGACGACACAACACTCTGGGAGATGGAGGCCAGGTCTGCTTCAGACACACACAGTGAATATTATTATTGTATTACAGATAAATGTGTGCTGTAATATATTGTGTATGTGTGAACAGTAAGGAACCCGGTCAGACTAGAGTTAGACGCTGGGGTTTTGGAATCGATGAGGTGCTGAAAGATCCCGTCGGGAGAGAGCAGTTCCTCAAGTTCCTGGAGTCTGAATTTAGCTCTGAAAACCTCAGGTACACCTACACTTTCCCTTTATGCCCCCTGCTGGCGAGTGAGGAGTACTACATAACAGTCAGTTCCACTGAGCAACTACTTTTCCATTCTTAATTCATTCTCTGTTGTTATCCAAAACTCAGATTCTGGCTGGCGGTGCAGGAGTTAAAGAGGAGGCCAATCCGTGAGGTGCCAACACGGGTGCAGGAGATCTGGGAGGAGTTTTTGGCTCCTGGAGCCCCCAGTGCCATAAACGTTGACTCGAAGAGCTACGACAAAACCACACAGAACGTCAAAGACCCCGGTCGATATGCTTTTGAGGATGCACAGGTAAAGAGTTCTACACTAATTATTGTTTGTTTAATGAAAATTGATGATAACAAACCTTGCAATTAATTATCTTAGCTGAACCAATTTATTCAATTATAAACATGCAAATGTACTGTAAGTGTGTGTGTGTGTGTGTGTGTGTGTGTGTGTACCAGGAACACATCTATAAGCTGATGAAGAGTGACTCTTACAGCCGTTTTATTAGATCCAGTGCCTACCAGGAGCTTCTGCAGGCTAAGAAAAAGGTAAAATATTTGACTTACAGTTATAATCTTGAATACATTAAGAATCTACTGATACAGCTTTATTACTGTTTAAAAGTTTGGGGTCTGTAAAATGTAAAATATTTTTAAAGGTTCTCTTTTTTTAATAATAATAGTAATGATAATAAAAAAGAGTAATATTGTGAAATATTATTACAATTTAGAATATAAAAATTCAATTTAATCTTGCGATATGAATTTTCATCAGCCAGTTACTCCATTACTTCTCAGTGTCCCATGATTCTTTATAAATCATTCTAATAGGCTGATTTGTTGCTCAAAATATTATTTTATTAATGTTGAGAACAGTTGCTGCTTAATATTTTTGTGGGACAAAAAAAGTACAGATACTTTGATGAATAGAAGGTTCAAAAGTACAGACAAATTTACAAATTTATTTGAACATATTTACTGTCATTTTCACTCTGTCCTCACTGAATAAAAGTATCTGACTGACCCTGAACTTTTGAACAGTAGTATATGCAAAGTTATCTTTCAGTAATGCTTTAAAGTAATTGTATATGAAAATATCTGCTGAGAAAAGACCCGAAGAATTTGGCATATTATTTTTGTTAGTCATTGAATGTAGAATTCAGTGAATGTGTAATTAGAGCCGTGTTTTAGTGTCCTAATTAAACTTGTGTTTTTCCACTATTTTGTCTGCCTTTTTTTATGCAAAAGAAGACACTTTGGGATTAGAGTAGGATAGGATGGCGTGGGTTAGTTATTATGACCATAATGTTATTTTAATACATTACAGCAATAAAACAGAGAAGTATTATAATGTTGTATTATTTGAGGAATTATTATATTTTTTCTAAACCAAAATCTCTAAAATAAATCAGTGATTTCAACAGATTAAATCTGATACATTCGAAATGACAAATATAGATGGGCATATATTATTATATTTAATAAAAACCTATATGCACCATGATGTAGTCCGTTTTTTCACTCTTCATCTCGTTGACTAAAGTTGGGGAGCATACAGGATCGCAGAACCTCATTTGAAAAGTTCACTCGTAGTGTGGTAAGTGGTAGTGGCCCCGCCCCTCAATGATAGCTTACCTGACCAATCAGACAGCAGCTCTGGTCAGATGAAGCTTGTCTGGTGCTTTATCCCGTCCCCAAACCTTGTAATGTCACGTTAAACCATGTTGTCAGCAGGGATAACTTGAGTGTTTACTTGTGGTTTGTCACTCTCTGCATGACTTTGCATTTTGGTCTCTTGCTGCAACAGCTGCCAAAATGTGTATCTGTTCACGTTCTCTATCTTGTCCACAGAAAAGTAAGAACTTGTTTTGAAGGAAGGCATTGCTTCCAGGTAACCCTGTTATTCCTCTACCTGGATGTGTAGCTCCTGTTCATGTCTGTTTGAGTAGTCGAGGATACATGTGGCGTTTCTGTTTCTGAAATGATAACCCAAAACTGAAAATTGAGAGATTTTTTTCTTCCATTGAACATAAATGGAGATATAAGGCAGAATGTTCAAGCTGCTTTTTTTGTTAAAATCTACTGTTTTCAACAGCGATAATAAACATGCTGAGCACCAAATAAGAATGTCATCATGATTTCTAAAGGTTAATGTGACACAGAAGACTGGAGTGCTGAAAAGTCAGCATTACCATCACAAAAATAAATTACATCACCGCTTTTACTCAAATAAATTCAGCCTTGGTGTGCATAGGAGACTTAAAAAAAAGCTGAGAGCTACATAAAATCACAGCAGAAAGTTAGGAATAACATGATGGTTAATAATGATAACAATTTTCTTTTTTGGGTGAACTTTCCATATCTGAAATTCAGGTTGTTTTGTGTGTGCTGTCATGAGGTCTCAGTGTTAAAATAACCCTCCTGTACAGACACAGATTTGTGTAACTGACCCACTGAAAGGACTTATTCACTGATGTTTTATCTATTGTTGTCACTGCCCAGTGCCATTTAAAATTGTCTTATCTTTTTGTTTCTCCTTTTTCATGTGTTTCAGGGAAAATCTCTGATATCGAAGAGGCTACCTGCTGTCGTCCAATCTTGCTGAGCCTCAAACAATCCACCAAGGATGAGGACGCTGTCATCTTCATCTCTGTCGTCTGATTGGTCCAGATCCCAAATACCCTGGAGAACGGACCAAATCACATGCATGTCCAAGAGACTGAAATTTTATGTCAGTTTCTACTTGCTACTTGCTAGTTTCAGTCTTTAAGACAATTAGACATGGACTTCTAATATTTGGGAAATGCAGCAGTGTCTTTCAAAAGAGGAAAATTATCTTCTTTCCTCTTCTGTCTGTCAGGACTGTCTCCAACTGTAGACCGATCAAATGATGTCAAAACCAGAAAATTTAAAGTCATAACCACAGTTAAATATAACAGCATAGGCACATTGTGTAAAATCGAGAAGCTTTAGACACAGAGATGATCTCTTCCTACTCACCTTTCATCTCTTTTTGCATTGATTTTATTGCACTATAAAGGATTTAGCACACGTTTGCTTATCGCACATGTGAAGTCGCATGTGATATATCTGAAAGCGACTGGTCTTGCAATCTGTCTCATCGGTTCTTTGTTGGCTCCCTCCGTTTATTTTTTTATACCATGTGTAAACACTTACTTGAAGATGTATTAAAGTCAGTCCTTTATCTGAAAGTTATGCACTGTTTTCTCTTTCACTGTACAACCTGTACTACTGTTCATGACTAGTAAGAGCTGTCACGCAATGGTTGAGCAAAGGAACGCAGTTTTGAGTTGTGCATCATGTGCTAATGTGGTAATCCCATATGTACTGTCACATTCCAGTCTAATATAAGGGCCAAAACAAAGGGTTTTGTTTTATTATTCATTATATTTACATAAAGTGGTCAGAGAGCAAGACTTATTTTATTTATTTTTTATTTTTAAGAAATAATAATTTATAATAAATTACTAATACTTTTAATGTAAAAATATATATTATAATAAATAAGAAATAATAATCAGCTGCCAAATGATTAATCACAATTATTTGCTTATATATATATAAAAACACACATGTAGCACATATTTAGAAAATATTTGGATGTAAATCTATTTATATATTCTTAGATTGTATATATTATATATAAATATATTTAACATATAAACTTTACATATGTTTCATATATATATATATATATATATATATATATGCATGTATATGTATTATATATTAAATATACATATATACAATAATTGAAATGTTCAAAAATTTCCCAGAGGAACCTTCCCGACGGATTAATAAAGTTCTATCTAATCTAATTACATAAAATACATAAAAAAGGATGCACTAAGCCAATTGACAGCACTAATAATAATTGTTCAAAAAATACATTAAATTGCTGGTCCTATATATATATATATATATATATATATATATAATTTTTTTATTAGCTCATGGTAATTCTGATTTATTTCAGAATTTTTATTTAAGCTACTTTGATCTGCATATAAATAAAAGTGATTACAACAATTTTAAATAACATTTCCGTTTTTTAAAAAACTTTTTTTAATAAAACTTTGACTTTATACTATATGGTAGTAGTTTAAATGTATATATATATATATAGTGGAAAGATGCTTGCGTGTCATCCATCGACTGTCTAATTACTAACCTAGGGTTGCTATTGCGTCTTTAACCACTAGAGGGCAATGACTCCATCCACCAGGTCTTTTTCCTTAAGAGGCTTTGAGTTACTGTTGTGTTTGATTATTTGGTCAGTTTGGTGAGAACAGCATTAAATCCTGAGGTCCGGACTAACCCATCCAACACTAACAGTCAGCTCTGAACAGAACTGTGTAGTTTGCTGCTATCAATACAGTGAGGAATTCAACATGATATCTGAGTATTTCGGTTACTTTCATTTCAACCAGAATATTTGCGTATATGTGCCGGACCATTGTGTAAAATGTTGTTTTGGGTGTTTTCCTATGTTCTCCACACTAGTTAGCCAGATTGTGCGTGTGTGCGTTTGAGAGAGAAGAAAAGGAACAAGAGAGGGATGTTATTCTTATTGTGGTCAAATGGAGATGAGTTCAAAACCACACAAACAACAGAATGGGAGAACGAATGACAGAATAAGCAAAGAAAACAAAAGGAGAACAGTCAGTCCTGTGTAAAATCCCAAGCCACATGAAGATTTATGGCACAGAAATTTCAACTTAAAATGATAAACTGTAGAAGGAAAGATTAATGATTTTGCATCTGAAAGCTTTTGTATTTTTTAGGCCACATAACACATCTGCTTTGTCTTGCCTTGATGTGCTGTCAAAACTTGTTTATAAAACCATTTTGTATTTGGAAAGACACTCGAGAAAAACCTTCAGGCGGGACCTAAATAAAAGCCACAGTGAAAATTTCCAAAATGTTCCAGAAACCAAGCCCACACATTTTTGGATCAAACCAAAATAAATATGCATAAAATGATCGTCTGGATCAAAGCCACGGCTTTATTGAGGTATTTCTGTATTTACAAAGATGTTACACTGAAAACTGAGAGTGTTAACTGCAGCAGTCAAGAGGGACGGGGTTAAACCAGGGATGCAAACTTGAGTGCTGCAGTTCAGGGAGCGAGAGGAGAGAGAAAGAGAGACAATATGTTTTCAGGACTGGTTGATTAACAGTGGGCTTCTGGGGGGGAGGTATCAGAGAGTGCTAGACCAAAAGAGAGGGACGGAGGGAGGGAGAAAGAGAGAGAGAGAGAGAGAGAAAGAGGTGTAGATGAATCTTTCTGGAACTTGTGTGCAACTGATGATTTTCCTTCAGCTCTCTTCACACTCACACACTTCTCTTTGGAGAGCCACTGGGATGTGACAGTAAATCAGAGAGAAGATGATTCAAAGACTCACCGGGAAGGACTCAGTGAAACAGAATGCGAACTGGATGCCACATAAATGAGTGAAACTGCTTCAGTTTGGCCTCTGCAGAGCCGGACTCAAACAGGAAAGGTTGGTGGAGACGCACACGGCACAGTCTTCAGGAGAGCTTTGAGAGAGCTTTTGTACTTCTGATGGATATCCACGCTGCTTCTCTACATCTGGAGCTCTGAGGCTTGGCGGTTCTCTGACCGGCTGCTTGACCTTTGACCTCTGAGTGACCTCTGAAGGAATCACAGCAATAAAACGTGACTCGGAACTCCAGATCTACAGGTACATTCTAAAAAGAACATTATTTAATAAATTCATGGGTTCTATTAGAATCTAGTATATACATTCTTAAAAATAAAGGTTCCTAAAGGGAGTTTAACGCTTTTAATGCTTTTGGTTCACCGAAGGACTTTTCTGTGAACAGTTTGTTAAAAAAATATGTTTTTCTTAGTCCAAAGAACAATTTAATAATGTAAAAGAACTGTTTTTTCATTATAAGAACGTTACGCAGTGGAAAGGTTCCATAGATTCCAATGAAGAACGTTTATTTTTAAGAGTGTGGAAAACTCTGGGAAAAAAACACGATTCTAATTAGGTTCTTTTGCTGTAACAAGCCAAAGATCCCTGGTGATTTTTAGAACCATTTCTATATATAAATCCTTGTGCTTTTATTTAATATTTTTTTAAGTAGTTCTTTATTATCTAACTGTAATTAAACCAATACTGTTTATCATAGAGTTCTGCTACTGAGAGCAAGGATGGAGAGAGTAAGTCTGATGGTGAATGTTTGAGGATGGGGACATGTGCATCAGAGAACGTGTGAGGTTGTGTGACAGTATTGGTTTCAGTCCTGCTTGTGTGTGTGTGTGTGTGTTTGCGACTAAAATGCATGATTGGCATTATAAAGAAGTGCATGGAAACGGATCAGCCGCAACTCAGTTCAAAGTGGTGACTGCCCCTCAGAGCGCATTAAACTGAGCGGATTTGAGCCTGACAGCCTTTGAGATTCCCAGTGACCTTCTAATTCCCCACCACTCTTTCATTAACCAGTACTATTGAGAATGATAGCAATGTGTGCCTATGATTGAGGACTAGAGTATAGTTATAATTATGATTAGAGCTGGGTTTGGTTAGAGCTAATTTTTATGCTGTTATAATAAGATTAGGTTAGGATTTATTTGTTGTAACTGTAATTATCATACATGAAATATTTGGGAAAGATAGACTCGACTCTGTGTTGTGTGTAAATTTGATGGCGTTAAAGTTAGACTCAAAGCATTATGTGACGACAGCCATCAGAGAATTCAGTCACTGATATGGTTGAACTGTTCAACCACACTTCAAACCTCAGCTATGCATTGTAACATGAGTCTGACCCAACAGACCCAAACCACAGATATTCCATCTACTCTCTCTGATACAGATACCCATATACCACATGGTGACAAATCACACCATGGAAATACTTCATACGGTATCCTAAGCTGAAATCTAGATTCTAGATTCATCTGGAGCTTGCAAACCTCTCTGTACAATCTTACTTATCCTAAATGCACTTTGGCTTTTTGTTGATGATCAGTTGTCTTTAGTCTCTCTGATACAATGTAAAATAAAAAGGTAGTAGAAGTAACATTCATGTTCTTGTTTTCAGCACTCCATGGTAGAACATCCTGGCTGTTGTGATATGAAATAGCAATAGGCATTGAGCATGAAAAATTAACTGTTAAATGTTTTTTTCTTCTTCTTACAATAGATATATGTTTTAAAAACAAGTGGAAATAATATTCGAAGCAACTTTTGACAGCTTGGTGGAGTTTAATTCATGCTGCCATTTCTAGGTGTTTACTCAGGAATGCACCTGGCAACTTGTGGGCGAAACCTCTCATTATCGTAATCTTTCCGATATTTTCTATATAGAGATATGTGCCCACTGGTCACTAAAGTTGTCATCTTTACATTAAAAATACACATAAAATTGCAGACATTTGTACAGTTTGTGCAAATGAAATTGCTCAAATCAGACTATGCCTAAGGAGGAAAAAATTGCATTAATAGGTAGACTGGGCATCAGGGCAGATGTAGTCTTGACGTTTAAAAAGCATTAAAAAGCTTTTGCGATTGTGAGTTGTTTTGTTTGTGATAATGGCTCAGTCTTTGGATTTGAATAAATGAATTTTTCACGCAAGCGCTTTCCATGTTTCATGACCTGTAATGTTGGAGCTGAAGCAATTAAACAAAGTTTCTTTAAAATACTTTTTCTAAACCCAGCTTAACACAAAGAGACAGCTAAAGTAAGCAATGCGTAGGTTAATTGCCCTCCAAAGTGTGAAGAGCTTGATGCAATCCAAACATTGTTCCATCTGACCAACCTATAGTGTATAAGGAATGTGCTTGAGGATATTTGTTTGAATGCAGTCAGTAAATGTGTGTGTGCGTGTGTGTGTGTGTATGTTGCATAAGTATTCTGTAAAGACAAAGTCTTGTGGCAGAGGGAGGTACATAATTGCTGTGATGATAACTCCTGTCAAATTCATAATTTTGTGGCGCCAGTTAGTGTTTATGCGCGTGATGATGTTTGTGTGTTTTAATGTGTGTATGGGTGTGAGATAGAGAGAGAGTTTCAGGGTTTGTCATGTGGCTTCGTGTGACTGTTGTTTTGGGTTGGAGATGTTGTGGAAGTGTGAGGGAAGGCTCGCTGTGGGTTTTGACAGTGGTCGGTCAAATGCTGGTATCACTGGCTGTGCATGCTGGCTTCTGCTCAATGAGAGATGCTGGTACTTGTGGTTTGGTTGTTTTACGCTACACTGATTCTCTTAAATCAGTCATTCGGCTCAAACTGTTTTTAGCAGCTGTGTTCTGTGTAACAAGATCTGTAAGAAAGTTTCAATGTGAAATAGCAGTTTTTGGGCAAGACACAAAGCATTCAGGAAATTACTGCTTACTGTGTCATTACAAATCATATTATTCATTTACTTTTGGTCCTTTTTTCTTTGTCATGTACATTATGGAAATTTTATTCTACGCTTAAAAATGCCATGTTAAATACTGCCAAGTGTAACAGTATGGACTGGGCCAGGGGTGCGCAGTCCTGTTTCTAGAGGGCCAATGTCCTGCAGAGTTTAGCTCCAAAACAGCTTCAGCACACTTGTCTAGGCATTTCTAGTTAGACTGAAGACCTGCTGGTTCAAATTTGCTTAATTATGAATGGAGCTAAACTCTGCTGGACAGTAGCCATCCAGGAACAGGTTTGGACACCCCTGGACTAGACACCATCAGGGAGAGTCCCAGAAAGTCCCAGGTTTGATTCCCACCTAAGCCTTTCTGTTGTGTATTCTCCATGATTCAGGTCTCCCTAATCCAACAGAATGGATGGATAAATAGCTAGGCCATTTACAAAATACTGTAAAAACCACAATGTTGAATTATTATATTATTTATGGCAATTATTATTTTCTCTTACACACACACACACACACACACACACACACACACACACACAGATGTATTCTTCATTCATAATGTTCACTTAATACACAATACAACTTGAATTGCTGTAATGCAAAAATGATTTAATTGATTATTGGATTGACTGATTCAAAAAAATGGCCACATAATTCCAGGTAAAGAAAACGGTCTGCATATTAATTTAATATAATCATAATAATTTATTAATGATGCAGTATATGCTGGGAAATCCCATAACATTACTGCAATAAAAAAGAACCAAAAAAAAGAACCAAAAAAAAAAACAGCCGTGCTATGTTGTCCTTTATCGTGCATTTCAATTACAATCAAGTAGGGATGTAACGGTATTGAAAATACCGTCGTAATTTTTTCGATAATACCGTGGTCGCATGACTCGATATAACGATAGGTCTTCTGAGAAAGGTTTTCTCGGCGCGTGCACACACCTCTCTCTGCGTTTGTTTTGTTCAGCAGGTCTTTCAGTTAAAATAGATATTATGTTGCTTCTAACTCTGTTTTACAAGCAAATAGAGTCAAAATCACAGCATAGCCATTGTCTATATCTTAAGTGTACTTGGTTTATTATTATGAATTATAAATATAATTATATAATTATAAACGATTATAAATAAGGTTTTTAATCTAGATTAACATCTTGTAAGGTAGATCTAGTTCAGTAGGTCTTATAATGGCGTGCATTTCAGTCACTATTTCATATTCATTCCGTTTTTCTGACAACAGAAACCATTAAAAATA